>VKOC01006120.1:0-30444 GCA_009364415.1 Spea multiplicata
CCATAATGATCTATTATTGCCAAACTGATCTGCCATTTCCATACTGATCTATTATTGCCATACTGATCTACTATTACTATACTGATCTGCCATAATGATCTATTATTGCCATACTGATCTACTATTACTATACTGATCTGCTATTTCCATTCTGGAGCAAAGTGCAAGCCATGGATCACTCACTTTATATGTCACTCATTGCCCCACCTTTAGGATTCTACAATACAATGGTTTGAAAAATGCTCATTTAGATTCACTTTGTTGCAAGGCATTAATCCACTAGTTAATATCGGAGACCTGTTGGCTTTTCAAGGTGCGTACGTTTGTACATACGGGAATTTTCACCCCAGTTCCCCTGGCTGCTCCCCTGAGTTTCTCAAACTGTAGCCTCTGGTGTTGCCCACCCTGTACACCCGCTGGTTACTGCCTAACAAGCTATGACATATGCCACATGGCTAGCAGGAAAATCCCATGGCCAGTACGAGTTATATGCCACGCCTGGCCTCCCTTCTGCATCCCCACTGTACTTCATAACAACAACATGGCATGGAGACACTGGACGTACCTGTTGCCTTTTTCACAAGTAGGGGTGGTTATCAGGAGTACACGAGATACTAACAGCCAGGTAGCCTTCCAAGGGTACAAGACAGCCTTTCACCCGTGTAATACGCTTCTTTTTCCTTCCAGCACATCGGTCTGGTGCGAAGAGCTAGCTGTTACTTCCTATACATCGCTTGCGTTGGCTTCCAGGTACTCCAGTGTTTCAACACGCAGCACTGCAATATCATCCAACTGTATCACTAGCGACACCTACTGGACGAGCTTTGAATCTCCGCACCAGCTAAACACTGAGCTCCCACCCTCCTGGTCAAAGAAAGACTATATCATAGAATTACGTTTTGTTTTTTTTTTGTTTCTGAGAGGGCTGTTATAAATGATATATACAACAATAATATACACAAAATAAGAACAAAATTCCAATTTCCATGAGATTTTTTTTATGTTTTCAAGGTATACATTACATGTACAGTACATTACATCTATTTTTTTCATATCACTTCATGTTTTCAATGTATACATTAAATGTATGTACATTACATCTATTTCTTTATATCAGTTTATGTTTTCAAGGTATACATTACATGTATGTACATTACATCTATTTCTTTATATCTTACATTAATGTACACATTACATGCACCCCGAGGCAACACTTTGCAGGGACAGTTCTTACCAATCTTCCACAGGGGCACATTTGGTTTAGGGTGTAGTTATAGGCATAGTTAAGCGCTTTTTACGATATGTGACGTATATTCATTTAACTGAAGTGTTTAGAAGGAGATGATATTTTATTGAGAGAATTTATAAACGGATTTCTATACACATGATTGTGACTAATGATCTACACTGAAGATGGTAATAGCATTTAGCCATACAGCGCCAGTCGTGGGGGACATGGAAATTGTTATAAAAAGTAAATATTCAAAAATAAACAGGCGATACAGCACATTTTAAAGCGTTAAAACAGCAAATACAATTTGAGATATTATTGTTTTGAAATAATTTTAAAGAGGAGACATTTTGCAACACTTTGCAGGGACAGCTATTACCAATCTCCCACAGGGGCACATTTGGTTTAGGGTGTAGTTATAGGCATGGTTAAGCGCATTTTATCCTTTATATCCATTTATTATCTCCTTTATTATTACCGTATTTACTGATTTGCACAATGTTACCATATTCTGCAGTGCTGTGCATATGGACTCAGCTGCCAATCAGAAGGAGCTGGGGAGATGTAGTTCTGGAGCTGCAGCTTCTCTTTAACTATTTTTTTAAAACCTTTTTAAAGAATGCATATTAAATAAGCTGGAAAGGTATGGGGTAATATTACCTCTAAATAGTGGAGTCCAGTAGCAGAAATGCACACCCAATCTTGCAGGCCACACATCATTCAAGCAATGTGAGTAGGCAGAAGGAGAAGCATAGTCAGTCGAGATTCAGGGGAAGGCAGCACAAATTCATAGTCAGGTAAATAGGTATACCTCAAACACAAAATAACCCACAGCTCAAGAGATCTCAAGAGTCACTGAGCAAGGAATACAGGACATAGGTAAATGCAGTTGATCAGTATTCATTGGCTATAGGTGGAAATATTGTGTGGTTAGCAATAATGGAGAACAGGCGAGTAGCAGCACAGTGTGAACTAAAAACCTGATTGCAGCTACGAGGCTCCCAACTTCAAGCCCTGTATCAGGCACAATCCTGATGAGCTGTTTTCAGGCCTGGGATGCAAACTGGAGTAACGATGACAGATAATATGTTGTGGATAGTTGTTTATTCATTCTAGATCACATTTTTTATACAAGGAATAGGAGAATGTTGTTGTCAGTGTGTCCTATATACCACACAGGAATAATGGATTAAAGATTCTCTGTGGTAGTAGAAGCCCAAGGTGCTAGTGCTTCCATAGCTCAGCAACAAGTGGGGGAGTATATCAAAATCTCCAGGAGTTATAGTGAATTGCAGGATCTCAAAAAATCTTGATGACCAAATGCTGACCTTTACATGTCCCTTTGACAGTAGAGGTTAATAGAAGAACATAGTCAGCGTGTAAAAGGATGGTATTATGTCAAGCTAGGGGAAGCTTAGGCAGTAAAACCGGAATGTGACTGTGAAAGTGAGTATGACGGATGATCTTAAACCAAATGACACCCCAGGCAAGAATAGTGTCTACTGGCCACCTTTTGAAATGAAATAAAATTTTAATTGATTGAGGAAACATTCTGTTATGGATGAGTATGTCTTCACAATAAAACACATTCATATGATTCTACCTTACTGTATATATTAAAGAGTAAGGTAAAATAATGCAAATGTGTTTAACGGTCTAGGACCCCTTGGCTGTCTTTATGAAACCAGCACAGGTGCCCACCCTCTCAAATGCCCCTCTAACTAATGCATGACATGCCTGGGATGCCTGGTACCAAGACAGGTCCCGATGAGGCGCCTCTGTGATATAGCATATCTTTGTTACATACCTTTGTCATAATTTGCGTTTTTCATTTCATCGAGTATTGCTTATGATGGGTCATGGACCAATTTGGACGCAAAACCACTGGGAAACTTATATACAGAACAAAGTGCAATTTGCCGCCTTTGATAAGGTCAGGGTACCCAATAGACTAATTATTATTTCTGAAAATCTAAAGAGCAGACTGAAAGAGTACTCTTGGGGAATTTAAACATGCTCGGGCTAGGCATAAAGCCATCCTGAATCTAAGACATGACCAAGGAATGAAGAGTCTTTACAACAGGAAAAACAAGAAGATATATGGGCCAAATGGTTCCTTTAAGCTTCTCCGTAAGTCCAATAATAAGCTCCTAACAATAGATTATACTTTACTGCTATCAGAGAATCATCAGAATTCTAGTGCCAGGTCCCAAGCATGTGGTTGGCTATTTCATGTCCAGGAGAGCTTCCCTTCCCAAAAATCAGCAAAGTAACCAGACATATCTGCTACATACCATGGGGCAATAGTCCTACTTATATACCACCGCACCATATTATACTAAAATAACATTTTGTAGAAAATAAGTAAATGCGTTACATGTGTACCAGTTAGTTGACTGCAATTGCAGTTATTATGGCTGAGGATTACATTTTAGGCTATTACTCATCTAGCACTGAAATGGTTACAATAATGGATCATGGACCAAGAAGGACACCTGTTATATTTGGCTGTGTTGTGTGAGTGTGTGTGTGAGTGTGTGTGTGAGTGTGTGTGTGAGTGTGTGTGAGAGTGTGAGTGTGTGATGCCCCATAGACTGCACAGTAAACTGTTTCAGCAGCTCTGAGCCTGGTGTCAGGTGACTGGGTCACGCAGTCTCTCTCTCTCTCTGCATTCAGTTGGGGGTAGCTGCTGAGCTGCCCTGGGATCTGGAAAAGAACAGGAACAAGTGTGATCACGAAGCCCTGTGCAATAAACCGAAAGGGAGTCAGACACTCGGAACGAATGAGTCTGTATGTGAAAAGCCGACGGGAGGAAGAGGAGGATGATGAAGAAGATGACGTGGTGAGGATCTCAGATTATGGAGATAGAGAATCCTTCACGGATGGGGACCCAGGGACTGAGGAAGATGAAGAAGGTACAGAAACCCGTGTGCTTAATACTCTTCTTTTCACATGAAACGCAGACGCGTAGCTTAGATTGTGTGTCTTGTTGGCGGTGGCAGATAGCAGATAAAACACCTCCATCACTATTACCGCCAGAAAAACTGCCGGATATATATATATTCGGTAAATCACCGTGACCTCTGGAGCAGCAGGAGGCTGACATGTTTCTCATAAAGACACCCAGGAATGTGTGATCGTGCAGCCTGCACAGCGTCATAAACGGCTCTCCGGCTACAAGGGGCCGGTCTGGAGCTGTCAGCAGCAGCTGACACTCACTGCTAATGCCAAAGGGTGGGCGTGTAACTATGCCGGGGGGGGGTGCCATAGGGTGTGTGTAACTATACGGTGGGGTGGGTGTGTAACTATGCCATGGGTTGCTCGTAACTATGCCAATAGGGGTGGACGTGTATGAGAAACTACTGCCATGGGGTGTGTAACATATGCCATAGGTGGCGTGTTGTAACTAGCCACTGCGGGTGATCTGTAACGTATGCCATATCGGGGGTGTGCTAATATGCCATGGGGTATTGTAACTAATTGCCATAGGTGCGGTGTGATAACTATGCCATGGGGTGTGTAACTATGCCATGGGGTGTGTAACTATGCCATAGGGTGGGTATGTAACTATGCCATGGGGTGTGTAACTATGCCATGGGGTGTGTAACTATGCAATAGGGTGTGTAACTATGCCATAGGGTGGGCAGCTATTAACTTCTGACAAGGGACGCTTGATGCCGGCTAAATAAAATCTGAAGTGATTAGATACCCAGTTTGTGTTTTATTTTGTGTTGACCATTTTCTTTTTACACTGTAGTTTACCATGTTACTGGGCAACAGGTACCATAGGGATAACTGGGGGAAGTTGTATCTTCTTCATTTAAATATATCTTAATCTGAGAATAATGTCTTATATGTAAAACAAATATATGTGACGCCCCTTCTAAAAATCTGGGTGATGCCACCTGAAGCTCACAAGAATTGGACATTTATACTGAAATATTGGGCGTATGATTAGTGAACCATTAAGGTGTACTGTATGTAGATAGAGCAGGGGCCAGATTCAATGTCATGAGTAACTATCCTTACATAGATTTCAATGGGAAATGATAGATTTTATCCTAGTTAATGAGTCTAGGCTAATATATCTGTTGTTTCTGCAATCCGTGGCAGGAATGCTATTCAATAGCGATAGATATGTCTGTCACAATCCACCTGTTGTGAGCGCGAAAGTGTGTTCTAGATATTAAACCAGGCACAGGAACTTCCCATTGATTTCCAACCGGATTCCTTCATACCTCCACGTCTATAACCCCCTTAGATCCCAACACAAGCTCTGTTATTTTTTTTCATAGTCTGCTACCATACGGAAACTTTCATTATCTAACAATAAATAATAAATAATAATAAAAAACTGAAGAAACCCAAAACATTAAAAGTGACATTTGGAGCTGGTGGTAATTTGTGCCCTGGCTTCAGATTTTAACAGCTAACAAGAATCACTTTTTTTTTTCTTGTTTCATATACTTATATGCAACCTAATGCCAGACAGGAATGAACTATCATCTGGTTTTTTTTTGGCAATATGGTCCTATGGGTAATTCCTTTATTTGTTTTCATACTTAGGTAGGGTACATGGCATCACGCATGTACATGGCAGCTGTGCAACATTATGTCACGCGCCACCTATGTTACGTTAGCAATGGCGTGATGTCATAGGGCACAGAACACTCTGTACCCTCTCCCTCAAAATGTTTGGCGACTATGATAGTGTCAGTTTTCCATAACAGTTATGATAATGTGTATATCAACAGCATTAAATAATGTTCATAAATCTCCACTGTCATTGTCTTAGAGATTTAGATTAAAACGTTATGTCAGGATTGGCATATCTAATCAACTTCCTGTCCTGAAGTTATCCGTTGTCCTCATCTACCCATATCCGTTGTCCTCATCTACCCTTACAGAAGCTGCCTGAAACAATCGTCAATGTTCGGCAACTTTACCAAAGCAGATGAATAATAATGTTACTGTTTATTGACTTCTATAGTGCCATCATATTCAGCAGCATACAATGGGTAAAATGGACAAAACAAGCAGTGCATCACAAAACAATTAAGACTTACGGAAACAAAAAATGAGGAACATTTATTAAATAAATAATATCACTGGATATATGTACAGACTGACAGCATGAGCGAGGATAGGGAAGGTGAGGTGGAGGTATATGGGAAGAGAGTTGTTAACCTTGCAGTTGAAAGGCTTCGTTAAATAAGTGGGTCTTAAGGGACTAGAGACAGTGCAATGCATCTAGTGTCCTAAAATTAGAAACCATTTGATTATTACACGTGGGGTTTTACAGTATGTGTTGGCAGAGCCACTTTAAATGTCATGCCATGTGCCAGTTGGTAGCATCTGTGCTGTAGAAAGTTTGATGTTTATGCAGGGCTGTCACACTGTTTCTGGAATGTAAAACTACACCAAACCACTTTCTGCTCGACCGTCCATTTGTTGAGTATAAATAGTGCACAGAAATTCAAAGCGCTGATCCTTCGGCAAAGCTTGTCTTGCTCAACAAAGAAAACATTCCAAAGTATTGTAACTAGTATTTGATGAGTTCTGGGTGGAACTGATATGTTTTTCATGACCTGTGGGGAAGTACTTACTTGTTTTAATTGTGTTCTCAGTCCAGGAAAACAATTAACTGCTTGGTTTAGAGCTAGATCAGCATGAGATCTGATAACTCTTTATGCTTCAAGCAGCCCATAACTTTAGCAGCACCACATTAGCAGCAAAAAATCCATCACTAATAGAGTAGATGTCACCAGTCTATAGTTGGACATATATACCGTATTTGCTCGATTATGAGATGACTGCCCAATATTAATTTAGGGAAAAAAAGAAAAGCCTGAATATAAGACGAACCCATAAAAAGTTTTACTAGTAAATATTAATGTAAACATGTAAACTATTTTTTCATATTTAATAAAAACTATGATTGAGAAAAATGCATTTTATTTCTTTTTATTTGCCCTCAGTTATGCACATCTGCCCCCAGATATGCCTTATACCCCCATATGCCACTCTCCATCCTTGATATGCCACTCTGCCACCATATATGCCTTATACCCCTTATATGCTACTCTGCCCCCCAGAAATGCCTTATACCCCCCTATATGCCACTCTCCCTCCCTGATATGCCACTCTGCCGGCAGATATGCCTTATACCCCCTATAAGGCATTCTGCCTCCCAGATATGCCTCTTGACCCTCTATTTACCACTCTGCCAGCACATATGCCTTATACCCCCTATATGCCACTCTGCCTCCCAGATATGCCTTTTAAACTCCCTATAGGCCACTCTGTCCCCCAGATATGCCGTTTACACCCCTATATGCCACTCTGCCTACCTAATATTCCTTATAACCCCTATATGCCACTCTGCCTCCAGAAAGCCCTTATATCCCCCTCTTACCCTCCCCCCGACTTACCAGTGCTTCCCTAGACTTTTCCCCTGTGCTTTAGATTCCGTGGTGTCTAGTAGGGCAGCCGGGCTTCTATGAATGAGCACCGGAAGGTCATGTGATGCCGGCGCTCCATCATAGAGGCCCCGGCGGAAGTGTTGGCAGCAGTGGAGACTGCCAGAGAGCAGTATCTGGGTCCCCTGCGGTGCTGCGGGGGATCTGGATCTTAGTCTTGAGGTCTATTTGAGGTCTGATTAGAAGACGACCTCAAATATAAGATGATGGTATTATAATCAAGCAAATATTGTAATTTCCTACCAGATGAATACATTGACATTCTCTTATTTTCATAGGTCGTGAAGACCTATATGTAGAATTTAATATGTGAAGAAGCCAGCCAAACATCTTCAAATTAAATCTTAAATTAATGTTGTATTGTAGATTATGCCTCTTGTGCCTATCTAGCCACCTTGCACATGAATTAATGTGACATGTCCTGTTTTGTTGTTGGTTTTTTTTTTTACAGGTTTTAAAGATTGTTAAAATTATAGGTAATTAACATTCAAAGTTTCTTGCATGCCTCATTAATAATACATTATTATTTATTTATTTTAGTCTTAGACTTTACTGATCCATTCACTACAGAGGTGAAGCCAAGAATTCTTCTAATGGGATTACGGAGAAGTGGCAAGTCTTCAATTCAAAAAGTGGTGTTCCATAAAATGTCGCCCAATGAGACACTGTTTCTAGAAAGTACAAATAAAATCTGCAGAGAGGATGTATCCAACAGCTCATTCGTGAACTTTCAGATTTGGGATTTTCCTGGACAGATTGATTTTTTTGACCCAACATTTGACTATGAAATGATTTTCAGAGGAACAGGAGCACTGATATTTGTTATAGATTCGCAGGTAAAAGCCACCGTCCTGGGCTGGGACAGGCTCAGTAATCCCGACACAGAGTGATTGCACTAATGTTTATTTCAGAGGGAGTTTGGAAACTTTGTAGTGAGTGATGCAACAGAAGATAGGCAATTTCTATGCGCTATGTGCTTCAGGGACTTTTTTTTGCTCCTAGGCACTTTCACTTCACAAAAATAGCACTTACAGGGGAATGGGGAGATTTAGCAGGACAGAAATTTGTGGCAAAGGTGGCATTCTATCACAGTGTCACATTTAAAGCTCAGTGAATCCCATTCTACTTTTCTATGGCAGTGGCATGCCTAAGTACTTTTTTTTTACTCCTGTTAGCAATAGATGTGGCCAGGGCTAATGATATACAGTAGCACACCATAGCACATACCATATGGTCACACACACACTAATACAAAAGCACAAATTATCTAACAAACACTAACATATACACTGACTCTTACGCTATACAGTATATATACACACCAATCAACCATAACATTATGACCACTGATAATCTTGTTATCATGGCACCTGTCAGTGGGTGAGATATATCAGGCAGCAAGCTAACATTTCTTCTTCAAAGTTGATGTGTTAGAAGCAGAAAAAAAGGGCAAAGAGTAAGGATCTAAGCAACCTTGACAAGGGCTAAACTGAAAGCTAGACGATTGGGTCAGAATATCTCCAGAACAGCAGCTCTTGTGGGGTGTTCCCAGTCTACAGTGGTCAGTGTCTATCAAAAAGTGGTCCAAGGAAGGAAAGCAGGGCAACACAGTCATGGGTGGCCAAGGCTCATTGATGCACGTGGGGGCTAAGGCTGGCCCGTGTGGCTACCGTTGCTGAAAAATGTAATGCTGGTTCAGATTGAAAGATGTCAGCATATACAGTGCATCGCAGATTATTGCCTATGGGACTGTGTAGACCAGTCAGGATGCCAATGCTGACCCCTGTCCACTGCTGAATGAGCACCTAAATGAGCATAAGAACTGGACTATGGAGCAGTAGAAGAAGGTGGCCTGGGCTGATGAATCACATCTTCTTTTACATTGCATGGATGGCCGGGTGCATGTGCGTCGTTTACCTGGTGAACACATGGCACCAAGATGCACTATGGCAAGAAGGCAAGCCTACAAAAGCAGTGTAATGCTTTGGGCAATGTTCGGCTGGGAAACCTTGGGTCCTGCTGTTCATGTGAATGTTACTTTGACACGTATCACCTACCTAAGAATTGTTGCAGACCATGTACATGGTATTCCTTGATGGCATTGGCCTCTTATAGCAGGATAACACGCCCTACCACAAAGCAAAAATGGTTCAGAAACGGTTTGAGAAAGGTGTTGACTTAACCTCTAATTTCCCCAGACCTAAACTCAATTGAGCATCTGAGGGATGTGCTGGACAAACAAGTCTGATCCATGGAGACCCCACCTTACAACTTACAGGACATAAAGGATCATCTGCTAACGTCTTACTGCCAGATACCACAGCATATCTTCAGAGGTCTAGTGGAATCCATGCCTCGACAGGTCAGGGCTGTTGTGTTGGCAAATTATTAGGAAGGTGGTCATAATGTAATGGTTGATCAGTACATACATACATACATACATATATATATATATATATATATATATATATATATAGTGTTATAGTGTGTGTATATATATATATATAATGTTAGAGTCAGTGTGTACATTATATATGCATATGCAATGCATTCTAACACAACAGTAGAGTACACATACGTACATACACAAACACACACTCTTTTCCTCCTTTACCTCCTGTCACTCATGCAGCTTGTACTCAACTCAACTCTCTACTCAGTGGCATAACAAAAAATGCTAGCCCCCCGTGCAAGATGTAAAATTAGGACCCCCATGCACACTAACATACTTACAAACATACAGTAACATACTTATTTCCCCTAACACACACAACCTAACTTTGTTTGCTTGGGGGGGGGGTAGGCAGGTGCCAGCTATCCTGCTTCCTTCTATTACAGCACTCAGACTCAGCATGTTGGGCCTGAGGAAGTGCGGCCTGCAGCCCCAGTCTAGTGATATGCCCAAGGGGTTGGTGGTGCTAGTGTTGGGGCCTGCGTGGGCCTCTGTTACTTGTCTCTACAACTGTTGGGGCACAACCCACTGGGTCCCAATACACAAGTAACAGACATACCCCCTGACGGTGACGCTGGCTGTGGCTGAAACTCAATCATTTGGAGGGGTGTCAAATAGTATATTTTATATATTCCTTTAGAATTTGGACTTATAGGAGGAACTACATTCCAACAAATAATGTACTAGTACCTGCTAAGTATTCATACATCTCTCAAACTTTTACTAATATTTTGCTAATATTTGCAATATTGTCACACATTTCCATAAGAATTGCTCTTAAAATGATTTAGTTGAGTTGTCTGTAGGTCTATTTTCCTGCAAGTGCGGGCGTTTCCAACATAATGTGCTGCACACCCCCTTACAGAAGGAATAGTGCCTAGTAAAATTGTAAATCCTCTCAAACTTTTCTCTACTTCCATTGCTCATTTTGCTTCTGCTTTGCTATCCCTTTAGCCTATATTTCCTCATTTATTTTTATTGATTTTATGCAAGACTATTTGACAGAATTAGGATTAAATAATGAAATGTAATTCTATATGTGTTTCATTCTTTCTGTATTTTTCAGGATGATTACATGGAAGCCCTTGCTAGACTTCACCTAACTGTGACTAGTGCATATAAAGTGAACCCAGATATTAATTTTGAGGTGTTTATCCATAAAGTGGATGGTCTGTCAGATGACCACAAAATTGAAACCCAAAGGGATATCCACCAGAGGGCTAATGATGATCTCGTGGATGCTGGACTGGAGAAAATCCATCTCAGGTAGGAGGCTATAAATCAATGTCATAACTTTTCATAACTATTTTGTACTCTAAAGAGTGAAGCTTTTTTGACACTTTTACATTGTTCAACCTTAATTTCACTTTTTCTATTTAATGTGCCAAGTAAGTCTACAATCTATATTAGATTTTTAAATTTAGTGGAAAACAAAAGCTTTAGCTTTCAGTGCTTAGCATTCTTCCAAAAGAATAGTTAGTTACCACTGCTCGTAAATATATCTACAATTGTTTTGCTGTTATTATTTTGTGCAGACTTAAAGTATATAAAAATAAAGTTACATATCATTTTGTTACAGCTTTTACCTCACCAGCATTTATGACCATTCAATCTTTGAAGCTTTCAGTAAAGTTGTACAGAAATTAATTCCACAGCTTCCAACATTAGAAAACCTGCTGAACATCTTTATTTCTGTAAGTAAATAGTGTTTTCTGGAAAGTAGCGTGACTCATTTGAGTGGCCAAACAATGTTTAATTTGTTGAGTAATTAACACATCTACAATTGCTGCTATTGCTGACTTAGTTCAAATAAACAAGAATACAAATGACAATGTATGTAGGTCAGCAGACAGTAAGCAAAGCTTAATAACTTGCCTTATGGCCTAAACCAAGGCTGGATCACGCTATTGACCTGTGCCAGCAGGGGCTGTTGGCTGGGACATGAAAGCTTCATCTAACCTGTACTACATCTAACCTGTCTGAGTTAGGGGATTGTATATCGGCATTATTTTTCAGTAACAGTAAATTTTCTCTTGTAGAATTCCGGTATAGAAAAGGCATTCCTGTTTGATGTAGTCAGTAAGATATACATTGCAACAGACAGCACTCCGGTGGACATGCAGACCTATGAGCTATGCTGTGATATGATTGATGTAGTTATTGATATCTCATGCATTTATGGGTAGGTGATACCAAGTTCGTTCACTGTGAGGATGATGGATAATTGCAATAGGCTTCCAGCAGAAGTGGTGGATTTCATGCATAATGCAAACATGAACATTAAACAATGCTAAGAATCTAACAAGGTTTTTATAGAAAGACTGCTGGACAGATGAGCTAAACTTTCTTGTGTGTCATCATATCCAGTGTTTCTACATCCGATTTTAGTAAGTACTTGACCACACGCATTTGGGAAACATGTTTATTCTAGAAAACTGATTTGATTAATCAATCATTTGATGAAAATATAAGAACATATACGATTACAATGTAAATTGATTCTTAGATCTGAAACAGGTACAGCTGAACCCGCTTAGTAATGTATTGGTTTTGCATTTATTTCCCTCTATTGTGTTTCCAGGCTGGATGGAGAGGGGACACCTTATGACAAAGAATCCCTGGCAATCATAAGGCTTAACAACACTACGGTTTTGTATCTGAAAGAGGTGACAAAATTCCTAGCTCTTGTGTGTTTTGTTCGAGAAGAGAGTTTTGAAAGGAAAGGTAATATTCATTCTGTTTTTAAAATTCGTATTGTATCTGCCCATCAGTATATCTGCACATGTACAGCCCAAGTGCCCCATCCTCACACTAAACTCCACCAAAAACTAAATATAATAGTATACGTGGTCTATAAAGAAAGGTTGCCAAAGCTAGTCAAGCTAGAACTGTTAACAGAAGCAACTTGAAAGCTGTCTATACCCTTGATTGAGATTTAACTATAAGATATGAGAGATTTCTGTTAGTCCAGAATGGCACCACTCATAAACCATGTGAACACTTGTTTTAAACCGGTAACAGATAACATTCTGAAAAGGCACTGCAATTTGACCTAGTCATAAGCTGCATTCTGTGGCACTACATTTTGAGAGCTTAAGACAGCTCAGAGCATTAGAGATGAGCTCATAGAAGCTTGGTGATAAATCTGACTGCTTGAGAGTATTGAATCCCATGATACATTAACTATTTGCACCTAAAACATTTCGTTTTTATTGTTTTTTATTTGATTAATTCAACATTATTGCAGAGTTAAGTACATGCATACTCAGTATTCATTTTCATTATCTTCTGGACATCTGTTGCACCAGTGTGAAACAAATTGTATGCTGCTCTAACAAACCATTATTTCCAAGAATTCAATTATTTCTCCCTTCCTCTTTTTTTTTTGAATAGGATTAATTGACTACAATTTCCATTGCTTTCGCAAAGCTATTCAAGAAGTATTTGAAATCCGAGTTAAAGTACTGAGATCTCGAAAACATTTGAACCACATAAGGAGCAGAAGGTTGTCAGCTGTGAACGGTACATCAAGAACTCCTTCACAGACCTAGAGAAGCCCTAAGTACACAAACTGTTAGAAGCAGTGACAGTTACTTCAATGTTATTACATTACAAAAACTGTGGTGTGTTCAGGAGGTGCTTGCAAAACACTGGTCGAGAGCTCACTTGGTCTCAGTAAATATTTATTTACTAGGCATAAAAATAACAAAACTAGTACGTACCAACAAAGTGGCTTTGATGTCTCTGAGATGCCGAACACTTTGTGCGCTTCGCACTTACTGAGGCGCTTAATCATAGGCCAATGATAATTAGTCACAATGTGTGAAAAAGTTTCACGATGTGGAGAGTAAACACTTCAAGCAATGATTGTCATTACATAAAAAACAAAGCATTGAATCTATTTTTCTGCTTTTTCTAGACCTTCTTGTTATGTTTTTACAAATTCACATGTATTTTTCTTAGCATGCTAAAAAATATGCAGTGTTGTGTTATTTAAGTATACATATACAAAAAATATATGATTGACATTGTCAGATTTCAATCATAATTCACCTTTTTGGCTAATCACTTAAATCATTAAGACGGTTTTTTTTAATTAGTAAAAAGGTTACTTCCAAACATTAACTACAGCAGGAATACAGAAATGCACTTCAATAAACTGCAGTCTACTTTTTTTACATTAAAAGTACTAGATTTTGTATAGCATTTTCAATCATTTCATTTTTGTAACAGTTGTGTTAAGTCTAAGATGATTAAAAAGAAGAGAAAATTACATGACTGCAATGTTTTTTTAAAATACCTCTAGCAATTAATGCAGGGCCCAGGTGACTCTAGGATGTATTCACTAACCCGAGAATTTACAAGTGTGCTGAATGCTTCAGCTCACTGATATCATTATGCACTTATGTAGCAACAGTCCCAATGAGCTTCCCCTGCAAGAGGGGCCAAGTGGACCTGCACCAGGGGTGTAACTAGAAGCCTCAGGGCCCTGGTGCGAGAATCTGTTAAGGGCCCCCCCAGCCCCAACCCAATCTACCCCCTTCTCATACCATCTACCCCCTCTCCCTATCCCCCCTTCTCACTATCTACCCTCTCCACCCCCTTCTCACTATCTACTCTCTCCCTACCTCCTTCTCACTATCTACCCTCCCCTACCCCCTTCTCACTATCTACCCTCTCCCTACCGCCCCTTCTCACTATCTACCTCTTCCCTACCCCCCTTCTCACTATCTACCCTCTCCCTACCCCCCCTTCTCACTAGTCGGAGCAGCGCTGAGGCAGGCGGCGGCAGAGGAGACAGAAGGGCGCCCAACGGTTGCTGAAAATGACCGCTCGGCTCCCCCTTGGGCCTCCCTGACTGGCAGAACCTGCGACCCAGGTAGTTCCGTCACTGGCCTGCATAATGTAGATATAGCTGGAGAGACTTTGCGGCTACCAAGAGCCAAGCCAGAGAAGATATTAAGTGTACATGATAAGACTTGCTGAGTGTATTCCAAGACACAATGTAGATAGCATACACAAGACAAACAAGGAATACAGACATCAACAGCATAACCAAGTATATGCAGAAAAAAATGCATACCAAAAACATAAAACACTCATCAGTAATTACGACGGTGCCAGGAATTAAACCTGGGGATGTTGTAGTTGAACAGGGGGAAAAGGTTACACACCACGTCTTCGGTCCTCAACATTGCCTGTTTCTTTGTGCGTCTTCAAAAGAGCTTGGCCAGAACATCTGGAAAAACCGTGTCTGCCTTGAAATTCCTGCCTGTGCGAGACCTTGCTGATGCAGTATAACAATGTTGTGTCTTGTTGCTGTGCCTTGCCATGGTGTATGCCTTTTGCCAACCTCACCTTGTTAGTGAGTTTGGCTGTTCCTCACCTAGTTTTACTCCTCCTACACAGCTGTTTCTGTTTTAGTTAATGATTGTGTTTCAACCTACAAACTAAATTGATAATCGTTATCTGTTTGGTATAATTGTTTTAAATCATACACCTAACTACAGTATATGCATACAAAATCCCGGCTAGAAGAATTTATGCTGTTTTGAAGGCAAAGGGTGGCCACACAAAATATTGATTTTACGTTTTGTTAAATTATAAATATAAACTATTAACATGTTTCTTTTCAAAATCATTCTTACTTTACAGCATTTTTTCATACCTGCCAAAAACCTTTGGATATCACTGTATGTAGGAAATGTTTTTATTTAATTTCTATAACAGGAAACCGGAAATGGCAGGCAGTTCTGGTATCTCCCTTTGAAATCCCTTTGTCATGTCTGCTGTCACTGACAAGCACTCACCACAGAGGTTCTTCAAATCTGAAACACTTAACACGGGTTTGAGCCCCAAGCTAAGGGGGCGGGAATTTAGACAATCCCAACAGTGAGGTGGCACAGATGTAGGGAGGTAAAGTTTGGTACTGAGTGTATAGGCAAGACACATATGGAGGGGATACCACGGTAAGTAACATAGGATTCCAGAGGTTAATGCAGGATGGATGGTCAAACACAGCAGGTTCACTAAACAGGTAGTCATACAAGCCAGGGGTCGGTTCATGGAGCAAGTAGTCAAGGTACATTACACAGGTAGGGCAATACAGGAACAAAAGCACTAGGTAGAAAAGTAGTCAGGTAAGCCAAGGGTCAAAAACAGCAAAACATGATCTCTCTAACTCAGCAAACACAACCACAAGAGAGTAACAGTATTGAGTAGTTCCAGATTTTTTAATCCGGCACCAGGCCAGCCCTTGCACATCGTTTGAACACCCGCAGTGTTCCCTTGCCAGTGTGAGTAGTAAATCTGATGGACATGACCAAATATTCACTACAATGGGATCATCAGATTAACAGACAAATTACCGTATTTGCTCGATTATAAGACGAGGTTTTTTCAGAGCAATGCTCTGAAAAATACCCCTCGTCTTATAATCAAGGTCGTCTTCTAATCAGACCTCAAAAAAATGTCCGGTGGGGCTAGGCTGCTTACCGGTGCTTTGGCCGCTAGCAGCGTCTCTTCTACTAGCAGCAGGAGAACAGGAAGCTAGCAGAGTGTCACATAGCTCTGCCTCCCCCTCCTTCCTCTGGGGGCGGGGCCAGAAAAGTTGCTCGCACAGCCGGGCCCCTGCAGAAGTCTTCGAGTGATAGATCTGCAGTTCAGGTAAGGGGGTAGGAGAGGGTTTTGAGCAAGTATGTGTGATTAATGGAATGAATGAGTATTTAAATGTTTGTGAATGAGTGTGTGTGTGATAGCATGGATGTGTAAGAGGGGTGGTGGTGGTAGCATGGCATAGGGAGGCTGTACTCACATTCCTATCATCCCCAGGTTCCAGCATGCACTGGCTGCCTTGGCTTGATAGGAGTGTGATTGCTGTTAGCAGTTATATATATATATACCTCCAGAAATGCCTTTTAAGCCCCTATATGCCACTCTGCCCCATGATATGATATATGATATATGGGGCAGAGTGGCATATAGGAGGGTATAAGACATTTCTGGAGGCAGAGTGGCATATAGAGGGTTAAAACGCACATCATGGGGCAGAGTGGCAAATAAGGGGTGTAAGGCATTTCTGGGGGCAGAGTGGTAACCCTGGGGGCAGATGTGCACACTGGGGGGGCAGGTTGGCAAATAAAAGGAAATAAAAAATATATATTTTTCTCAATTAATATGAAAAAAATTGTTTACATTAATTAATATTTACTAGTAAAACTTTTTTCCTATAGGGTAGTCTTATATTCAGGCTCTTTGTTTTTTTTCCTAAATTAATATTTAGATTTGGGGGGGTCGTCTTATAATCAAGCAAATACGGTATTTCCATGTTGGCGGTGGTGTTGGAGTGGAGATACTATGTTTCATATTTGGTGGAAATGTCCCCAACTTCAGCAATTTGGGCTACAGATACTGAGTCTTCTTAACAAAAGCTTTGCAACCCCTATGAAGGTTTCTTCAGCTTTATTTTTGTTAGACATGCTTTCAGAAGGAATACATTTGTATGTAAGAAGGTTTTCGCCGTGATCGGCGGCTTTGCAGCATCTACGGAAGCCTCACAAGGCTGACCGTGGATCGGGGGAGGAAAGCCCTCCCCGGAAGAAAAATGGCCCGGCTAAAACAGCTTAGGAAGCGATCGGAATCGCTTCCTAAGATTAAACGGTGTTGCTGACATGCCTCGATGCAAGGTGGCCAGACAATGTATCCGCGGATCCCAGTAATGCCGCGCATTCCCGCAAGGCTGCCTTCCTGTTGCTTGCACACAGCGTCTCTTCTCTTGTTCCGCCCAGTCACGTGAATTTACATCACATCACGTGACTGTGCTGAACAAGAGAAGAGTTGCTGTGTGTGAGCAATGCAAAGGAAGCCTTGCAGGAATTTGCAATTCAGGTAAGGGGGTGGCCGGGATTGGATACACACGTTGCAGGAGCGGGACGTTTCCAGCGCTGTGGCTCAGGGTCTCTCTGACGGATCAAGTCGCTTTTTGGAACACAACATCCTTGGACCCTGAGCTCTTCATCAGTACCTCGAGATTAACACCACTTCCTCAAAATCTCCCGAAAATAGTGACACTTTGTCAGGTGGGCATTGCTGGCTGTAGAACTGTATGGAGGCACCAGGCTGTCTGGTAGTTGAAGGGATTATACTCCTGATCTAATTATGTTTGTGTGTATAAATATCGGTGCTGTTTCCAATAAACCCTGTTCTGTTTGTACCCTACACTAAGTATCGACTAGTGCTTTGGTGATCACAGAAGGTTAATCCCTTGAGCAATTGAGCTTTCAGCAGCAAGGAACATCCCTACGGCAGAGCTACTCAATGGGAGTACGGGTCTCTGTCACAATAACCACTGTGCTTGTGATGTCCGAAGCAACACTTCCCCGCGGTGTGCAGAAGCTCTGTCTGCTCACATAAAAAAAGGTTCAGGGTTGCCATGACGACGCATCATTTTCCATCTTGGCTGACACCGGCAACAAGACACGATCCAGGGTTGCCATGAGTTTGTGTCCTCGGTATTTAAAGCCTGACGTGCCTATTCTCTATAGCTATTTGGAGTACTTGTGTACCAGACCCTTTTCGTATCTACTGTACCGTGATCCCTATTTAACTTCTGATCTGTGACCTCACTTTGATGTTGCCTTAACCCCTCATATACCTTGCCTGGAAGTTTCTGTATTTTCCCTGCGATTAGCAGCCTACTCCACTTCCATCCAGGCTCACGTTACATACTCAACAAGCAGCTCGTCTTTCCACGTTCTTTCTCTGGATTTCTTTTCCTTCTGCCCGCTTTCTTGTGTCTCTCCTATTTTCTCTTTTCCCTTTATTCTCTCTCGCTCATTGCCTTTTTTCTTTCACTCGTTTTCTTCTCTCCCTTTGCCTTCACCCATCGTTAGAGAGCTTCGATGGTCAATCCAGAGCTTCACGCAGCATTGAGTAGCGCCAGGAAGCGTTGCAGAGTGGCGGGCAGTACCAGGAAGTGTTGCAAAGCAGCAGTCATCATTGTGCAGCATTACAGAAGGGTTGGCAACGGTGGCAAGTCCCAGTCAACAGATGGACGTGTCCAATAGAGCAGAGGCAGGCGGGAGAAGGACAAAACATACAAATCACTTATCATTAAGACAAAAAAAAAGTGCACGTCATTTTAAGGATGGGCACATGCAATAGTGTGTAGCATATGTTCTAGATATTCTACCTGCACCTCCTTGTCTCGGAGGTTTGTATATCTTACACAACTCTTCACATGAAAACGTTTGACTCCACTGATCTGTACCATACTTTGCAAGTTCCCATGCAAATTTATAAAAATAATGTAAAGGCAACGTCAAAACCACAAAAGCTACTGCACATACATTTGACATGTTGCTGACCAACGCATGTACATATATGCTTATAGCATTTAAGGAAAGATGCAAGCGTTTTGTAACCCAACTTAACGATCGGCGTTAGTAATAACAAGTTCCTAACGTCAGATGAGAGCACGCTACTACCAAATGTTTACCACACGCCGCTGACTCCACCTCACGTCACATAACGTCCTCACGTCCCCTCCTCGCATCGTCCCGTGACGTGGCTGCCAGGAGATGGTGTGATGCGCAGGGGGCGTTTTCACGGAAGAAACCGGAGGAGGACGTTTTCATCTAGACATGGAGGCTCGGTACAATCTAAAGAGCCCAGGTAACCCTTTTGAGGGGTTCGCGGGGTTTTGTCTCGTGTGTTTACCTCTCTGTGTGATTACGTCACCTGCTGCAGGGGTACCTAATAGCTCGCGACCCCCACCCCCCCAAGCGCACAGCAGCATCTAGGATGTGTTGGGAGTGTGATGTCATGGTTGTCACTGTTGGGGTTTTGGGGCTTGTGTGTTATTACTGCTAATGTGGTTTGAATGGCTGGGGTATGATCTTATATCGTATACCTTAACTGCAAAATTGGCTATAGAATGCTCTATGTAATAATGTGTGAGCAGGATCATACTTTGTAAACCATGTATGGAACCCAGAATGCCTGTTTCTCTGGGGCTATTTCTAGGTGTCCTGTTTTAGCCATTATTTTGCCACATTTCTGAGTTTTATGTGCTAAATTATAGGGTTTTCCTGTGTGCCCCTGGTATAGAAACGTTGCTTTAGCCCTTATTTTTGTTGTCAGCGTTGTGATCTCGCCACTTCACAGCAATATTTCGTACCATGGATTAACGGCATGTCTTTATAATTTTAGAATAGTATGTGAAAATGGGTTCTTTGTGATCACGTATAATTTATATTATATATTTTATTAATTTGCTCTCAACCAGATACAGGCATCTATGTGTATACTGTGTGTAAATATAGTCATTTTCCCATCTCTTTGCATGAGATGATGTATAAATATAACTTAGATAAGTGTTGGAATGACACGTGGAATGTAACTTTGTCATGAAAGCCACCCTTACACCCACACTATATCACCCCATTTCCTTGCTTCAGTCCCACTATTGCACTTACTGTTTGCTTTGGGCCCACCTGTAGCCTTGTGTTACAATACACCCGGTGGGCCAGTACAAGCACAATCATGGATGACCTATGGTTACCCAGCGGGGTGACTCATTTCTGGTTTGAAAACCTGTTTTTTTTTCTGCATGTATGGATGCCATGTTTCACCTAAAATACCTTTATTTCCTGGTCATATGACACAAACCTTTAAAGAGGGAGACAGTTAATTATATTTTCAGCGTACAATGTTTTACTGGATTGTCAAAAGACAAATAACTTGACAAAACCTAACTTGATAAAAGAGACTAGGCTGTATTTAAAGCCATTTCCTATCGTTGTGCAGCTAAACTTGTTTACTATCCTATCAACGAGCTAGGTGTGAGAAAACAACAGATGTGCAGCGTTAGAAACTCCAATCTTGCCACGTAACCTTAAACTGATTTTAGTTTCTACCTGCAGCGAGTAGATTGGCCAAGCGATTGAAAAAAATGCAACCTGTCCTGTCAGTTTTGGTTGGCAAGAGAATATATCTCTATCTATACCTACACACAGGGATGTGAAAATTGCCCAGGGGCCCCCAAGGGCTGGTCTGTGCCTTCTTTGCCCTCTTCCAACATACGCTCTGGCGTATGTATGTAAACACACTTACACAAGTTACACGCACTTACTCATACTCACTAACACACATGTACACATTCATTGTAATACACACTCCATCTCACCCACTTACACATCCATGCTCACACACAAACACAATTACACATCAATGCTCACGTTCATTCATATAAATTCGCCGCAGGGCCCGTTCGAAATAGTTTAGAAAGGCCCCCTCCGAGCTGGAGCGGTGCGGACCAAGTTAGAAGGACCCTTTTCTAACCTATTTTGAATCGATATGAGGTGAGAGGAACAAGGGGCCGCGCTGGGCCCCCTAGATCCATGGTGCAACCCCCTGTAGTTCCGCCAGTGCTTATACATCTTTTTAGAGGGGAAACACAAGGTATATTGTATACCTTTGCTTGTTGAAGCCCTTACAGGTCCTCTACATGATGACTATTGCCACATTATTCATGGTTTGTCTATGTTCCACTGCTTTATAGATGACCCAGTCAAAAACTATAGTTAACGTACACTATATGGGCAATACGGTAGTATTGGGACACCTGACCATGTCCCCTTCAGTATACCAAGACAGTTTGGACAAATGCTATGCTTCCAAGTTTATGGGAACAATTTGAGGAAGACTATTTTCTATTCCAGCGTGACTGTGCACTAGTACACATATTTGCTCGATTATAAGACAAGGTTTTTTTCAGAGCAAATCCTCTGAAAAATGCCCCTCGTCTTATAATCGGGGTCGTCTTATAATCAGACCTCAAATAGAGATCCAGATTCCCCGCAGCTGCAGGGGACCTGGGTCCTCCTGTCTCCCCCCCCCCGCCCCACTTACCGGTGCTTCTGAGTCCCCGGTGTGTAGCCGGGGCAGCGTTTAGATGTCTACGCGATTCGCATAGACAATTTCCGCTGCAGCAGGAAGGAGGTGTGGCTAGCAGCGGGGGTGGTCTGCGTCCATCGCACAGACCTTCCCCGGCTGTCAGAGATCAGATTCCCCGCACCGGTGCAGCACCAGCATTTCTGGGGCAGATGTGCATAACTGGGGCACGGGCAGGTTGGAAATAGAAGGAAAATAAAACCAAAAATTTCTTCTCAGTCATAGCTTTTTATTAAAGAAAAATAGTTTACATGAATTAACATTTACTGGTAATACTTTTTTCCTAAATTAATATTCAGATTTGGTGGGTCGTCTTATAATCAGGGTCGTCTTATAATCGCGCAAATATGGTAACATGGATGAGTTTGGTGTGGAAGAACTTAACTGGTCTGCACAGAGCCCTGACCTCAACCCCATTGGACACTTTTGGGATGAACTGGAATGGATATTCCAACTTCTCCAACATCAGTGTCTGAACTCACAAATACTCTACTGGATAAATGGGCAAAAAGGAAGCTGTTATAGCTGCAAAGGGAATGTAATGTCATAAAAGTCCCTGTTGGTGTAATGGTCAGATTTGTGGTTCTACGTGGTTCTACACGTTCTAATAAACCTCTCAATTTGATGGAACTTTGCTTTCGTTCATATGCCTTGGGTCCTGATGAGACATCAAGTTTTTGGAGGCAAATAAGGAAGAAGTATGCGCCAGTGGCTGAAGATGTAAGAGAAGTGCTGCATAGTGATTATTTAGCATGGTGTACACTATTGGATTTGCACATCTCCTTCTGTTTTTCATTTTGGGTTTCGTGATAACTCTGCTTGTAGGTAGATGTGTCATTGAGTAAATCACTGATGTTATTTAAATACCTTTTATAGCCTTGAAAGAATTACTTTCTTATGGTAAAACAAAATGTTTATTAAACAAGAAAAACTGTAGTCTTTAACACTGATTTTACCTTTGAGTTTTCAGGTTTGCGTTTCCTTTACATTTTATAAGTACAATAGTAATAGCTGTATTGGACTAACTCGAAAGTACTCAAATTTGTGCAGTGTCCAATCTAATTATTATAATCTAGTATTATATGTGTATATCTCATAAATGGTGAGCAGTCCTCCCTTCTGTTGGGTCTAAAACAAAGGGCACCAAGGATTACATAAATATCAATCATTTTCACACTTTGTGAAACTAAGAGGTTGGTAAATACACCCTTTTGTTTACCACATGGGTACATAGTTTCGTGCAGAATTGCTCTATATACGTATCTGATACTCAGAAGAAATTCTATTGGTCCCAGCATTGGTTCTTTATTTGTGTATGACATGGATTCATAGATTTGCCCAGATATTAGATGCACATTGCTCTGGTCTAGAGTAATCTTTTTAGTTAAATTGGGGTTATTAAAGATATAAATGTTTATTTTTTTTCCCACAGCGGTTAAGCGTTTGATGAAAGAAGCTGCAGAGTTGAGAGATCCCACCGATCATTACCATGCCCAGCCACTAGAGGTACAGTATGTGTCCGGATCGGTGAAAGCCGATTTCAGGTTAAACCATTTTTGAGCATTATTATTATGCATTTGATGCACAAGTCGGATATTTACATACACACACACAAGAAGTAACTTAGCTGACCCCGCATATACATAGCTTACAGGGGTCTGTTTAAATAGAGTGCAACTCTTTTGGCCTCCCCTTCTAGTATGCCAGTGACACTAAATGTGTGTTGCTGGATTCTATCCTGAACTACTGGGCAGAATGCATTGGGGGCATATGATGTGCGCTGCCAATGCTTGTTCCCGCTTGCACAGCACCACATGCATGGAGACAACTGATAAGTACTGACCCTAACTGCAAGGCAGTTTGTAAAACAAATATGTTATTTATGTTTTTCTGTTACTTCCATAAGGCTTTTTTATACTGCCTATGTTTTCTTATACTGCTTATATTGAGGACTTAAAAATCACTTAAAAATAATGATTGTTACTTGGTCTCAAAAATCATAAATGATTTTATAATTATTTTTTGATAAATCTATAACTTTAATTGTGTTTCAGGATAACCTCTTTGAATGGCATTTTACAGTCAGAGGACCTCCAGATTCAGACTTCGATGGTGGAGTTTATCATGGCAGAATAGTACTTCCACCAGAATATCCAATGAAGCCACCCAGCATAATTTTATTGACGGTAACTACTGTTAATCGCTCCTTGGATAAATTATCGCTTGTGTCATCTCATTCTTTGCTTTGAAAAAAAAATGCATGCAAATCAATGTCTTCTGACTATGTTTTGTCAGGCTAATGGCAGGTTTGAAGTAGGAAAGAAAATTTGTTTAAGCATTTCTGGGCATCACCCTGAAACATGGCAACCCTCCTGGAGTAGTAAGTATATTTCAGATGAATAGGCAGTGTAACGTTAATTCTCTGCTGTGTTGTGTTCTCTTTTCTTTGATAATGTATTCATAACCTTGCTGTATCATCCATGTTTATCTTTAGTACGAACAGCATTGTTGGCCATTATTGGATTTATGCCAACAAAGGGGGAAGGTGCTATAGGCTCTCTGGATTACACACCTGAAGAAAGAAGAGCACTTGCCAAAAAGTAAGATAATCTTAATTGATGTAATTTCCAGATTGCTACTTTTCAGTGCGAGAAGTTTTGTTTGAGTCCTTACTACTGTGCAAGTTGATTTCTAGGAATCAGAGTCAACCTCCAAGTGGACCAGGTTTCTAGACACATTTGAATATTTAAATTTAAAGTGCTGTCAATAATTACTTTTGCTCTTACCTCTAGGATTTCACCCGTGTTGTATAGATTCTCTGGAATTCCCAGCCTCTTTCTGTTACACTCTCCTACTTATTCTTGCTTTAAACACTCACCAAAAACCTACCTATTCAGCATTGCAAAAAATCTATCCTCTAAAAACCTACAAACGTTCTAAAGTAGTAATCCTTCTCCCCTTATTTTAAAATCTCAATGCAAATGACCTCTTTTCTACAATGAAATCATCCTCACCCAAGCAGTCCTTCACCTTCTGTCTCTTTTTTCCTTACCGTACTAATGTATTGTAAGCTCTGAAGAGCAAGGCCCTTTTCTCTATATGCACCAGTATGCCTTAATGTGTGTTCAAGTTATTTGTTATTTTTATATATTGTTGGTTTTATTGTTATTGGTAACTTTGGATTACTCCAGTATTGTAATAACGCAACAGAATCTGCTGGTACTTAAGAAGTAAAATTAATAAAAAACTGCGTTTTTAAAA
Source organism: Spea multiplicata (assembly GCA_009364415.1). NCBI lineage: Eukaryota > Metazoa > Chordata > Amphibia > Anura > Pelobatidae > Spea > Spea multiplicata. Next base: position 25,376 of record VKOC01006120.1, read on the forward strand.
AAAATTCTGCCATGATAAGGTAACACACTGTTTATTAACATTTTCAGGTCCCAGGACTACTACTGTGAAGCATGTGGAGTTAAAATGAAGGCAGTTTTGCTTCCACTCAGTTCAGCCTCCAGTTCAGATGACAAAGAGGCAAGGGAGCTTGCTAGACAAATCAGTTTTAAGGTACATAAAACACACTGTCATTTAAACTCTTTCTTACAGCAGACTCCACTGTCCTATGCTGGCACAAGTGTCATTACCTAAGATGTTCTAACTAAGTATCCTACCTCAGGGCAGAAAGTAGAGACTTATGCAGAATTGACACAGGTTTATCATTTCCTTTGTGATCCTCAGCAGCACTAACAAGTGAGATGTAGCTCCTCCTCCAGATAGGTGCCCCCTCAGTGTTTTTTCTGTCCTACTGCAGGTAGGAGCTTCATTCCTTCACCCGTTTTTCCTAGCGCCAAATGAGAACCTGTATCCCTAGCTCCCCTCATGCTCTCAGTAGAGCCAGGTAGCATTTGCAGCCTTGGGCGGTCTCATAAGAGCTGCCTGGACCCTTTGCTGGTATATGGGCCCTTGGACCTGCTCCTCTCCATTCCATTTTGGATGGAGGTGAGCTCCTTTGAGTGGAATGTACTCAACTGTATTCCTCGGTATCATTAGCCCTTACACGGCCTCTTCACTTGCTGGCAGTCTTCTACTGGTAGTTTCTGGGCAACTTGAAACCTCTGTGCGTGAGATTGTGACATCATGTGCGCCATTTAAATGGCTCATTTTCCAACTTGCGTTCCTTCTCCAGAGGTTATGGACGTGCGCTGTTTATTTAAGAGGAAGTATAGTTTTTTGTTTTTTTTTGCAGTTCTTTACTATGACTGCCAAGCAAGTTGAGATAATCAAAAAGGAAACTCCTAGAAAAGCATCCTCAAAGTCTAAGCACGTATTCCCTGTGCAAGAAGCCTCTGATTGATTCAGTACCATGTCTGTTCTTCCTGTTCCAGAACAAGAGAGGATACTTACAGTGGATTTTTGAAATGGTTCTGTTCGAGCTCCAGAATGCTTTTGAGCTATTTAGGAGCCATATTTCTGCTTTTCCAGCCATGGCTGTACCATCTGCTTCAAGGGTTTTTATCCATAGGCTGGATCCCACCTCTGAGCATGGAGGTCCATATTATAAAATCTTCATGTCAGATGAGCAGGGTTAACTCAGAGATAACTTTTTTTCCTGGAAGATGAGATGGAGAAACATTTTTCAGCCATCAGGACAGCTTTGAAGATGTTTGATGGAGTTGAACAAATCTTTGTTAAATATTCTAAACAGCCTAGAACTTTTCCTCTACCAGAGGCACTCAAGTCCATGATCTTGGACCAGTGGAGTTAGCCTGAAAAGAGGCTTTCCACCTCCGGATTTTTTTTATGTGTTTTTTCCTTTGGAGAGAAGAGAGAAACATCCTTTCAGAGATCCTTATGGTTGATGCTCTGGTGGCCAAAGCCCTGAGGAGATCCACTATTTCCCTAGAAGGCAGCAGGACCTCTGTGTTAAGTGTTGTGGCTCGCAGAGCTCCCTGACTAAAATCAGCTGATTCTGCCTACAAGAACAAACTGTGTGTTATTCCCTTCCTTGGCAAGTATTTATTTGATAAAGAGCTAGAGGATTTATTGGAGCGTACCTCAGGTGATAAGTTGTGGTTACCACAACGTAAACAGGTGACAATTGACGTGCTAGGACCATCATGGCTTTAAATGGATGCAGAAAGGGATCTATGTTGGCTTTCTGCACCCAAACGGTGTTGCTGCCGTACAGATTGGCATCAGGTACCATGTCTGGCCCCTCCCCAGAGCGTGAATGTCCGCCATATACTGTATGGCGGCGGACACACCTTTTAGGAGGTGATCAGCGATCGCTTCCTAGACTTCAGTGGTGTCCCTGAAATGTCCCAGCGACACCGAACACCCACCCCAGGGCGCACTGTGACCGTTGAAGCTGGCATTCCTTGTGATATTTACTTCTGTCAGGTGAGTTTGTGAACTAGAAGCCCTGTCTTCTCGCCGACGCTTGTGCTGAAAGCCCACTCGGCTCAATCAGTAGGTACCTCATGGACTGAACTAGCAAACGTGCATCTAGATCTAAAGGCCAGCCGTTTGGTCTTCATTTCACACCTTTGTCAGGCATATCGTCTTGATATTTCAGCAGTCGAAACATCTGTATTTAGCAGATGAGTTTTGCAGTCTGTTCTTCTTCCCACCCACTTTCTGCATGTGTATGTCTTACTTGTTCATGCTGCTGGGGATCACAAGTAAAACATACATTCTTACCTGGGAATTTCTCCTCTACCTGGAGGAGGTGATGTTACAGCTCAGAATATTTTCATATGGCTACTGGGAATGTATTGTCAACATAGGTTGGTCAACCGTAAAGTGATTCATTGAATTAGTAAGATATTCTAGTATGAGATAAAATATATCATATGCATTTACTTCATATTCTGTGTTTGATCTGCATTTTTCTTATGTCCATTAGGCAGAGGTGAATCCACCTGGGGGCTCTCAAGCTGAAGCAAATCTCCCCAAGCAGCCACAAGATCAACCGGAACCAGCTTCAAGTGCTGGCACATCTGAGGAGGTCTGGTACTTTTCCACTACATTTGGCACCCACTATCTCACCTTTGTTGTTTGCTTAAACATTATTCTTTAGATAAAGAGACTTTTATACATTGATAGTTAATCTCAAACTTCTACCAGTAATGTACACTGTGCTTGGGTACTTTTTCCACACAAGGACACATGAAATATGCTGCAGCAGATCTTTATAGATAATTTTACCGTGTGAAAACTAACTATCCAAGGGCAGGGGATGGCACTGGGCAAAAATGGTTTAAACCAGTGTGATAATTAATAATAAGTACATTACTGAGTACTGTTAACTGAATAAAGTAAAAGTTTATGGTATGAAAGACTGCTTTCATGGATAAAAAGTAAGCATTCTGTTTTGGGTGAACTAAAGGCTGCTACTACCAAGAGTTAGAAATTTTAATATCTAAAGTAGTGATGTAGAAAATAGGGGCTTAGAGGAGAAAGGGAATATATGTGAAGAATAACTTCTAATAATAAGATTAGAAGTGACAGGACAGTGGTTGGTTGCTTGAAAGCGAATATAAACAAGAGATTTATCTGATGAGATTGAGAGAACAATAGGATAATACATTACACTGCCTGTCGCTTACAACTTCACAATAGTGTTGAGTCAATGTAGAGGTTCCCACATAGCTGTAGTTTGCTGAGCCTTTATGTCTTGATTTATTTCACTGCCAAATAGTACAGTTTCTGTTTTGTTCGTTGTAATATATGTAGGGAAAACAATCGTATTAGAGCACCATATTTCCCAAAAATGACAACTATATCATCCACCACACCCACTATAAAGTTTGAATTTACAGAATAGGCTGCAAATAGACTCTATGGGTTCAGAAATAGTTAAAGAAGTGATGAGAGCCTCCTGCTTACATAATAATGCTCCTATAATTGAAAGTATTAATTTGTCATTTCCCTAATTCTCCCAGGCTGATACTTATATAACACATCCATTATGGGAGTGCATTGGCTCTGGTGCTGAGCCAAGGCAGCTGCCACTAGACTTTGGTAAATGCAATCTAAATTCAGTGATAAATTGTGCTGAAATCCCAGATAAGCTGCACTTTATTTATTTATTTGTTTATTTTAGCGGTGGTGGGCCCGGGGATTGGTAAAGACAAAAACACGTCTAATAATGTCAGACCATCTGTTACGGCAGGCTTTGCATTTTACAAGCTCAGTAAATGGGGGAATACCCATGAAGCATAACTTCACACAATCATTCGTGAACTTGCTGTTTTGTGTAAAAGAAAACAGACTGTGATATACCTACTCCTTTCTTTTGAGCAGGAGAAGACCCCATTCTGGATATTAAGTGTTACATTCGCAGCATTCCCTTTGCCACACACGCACACTAACTTAAATCATGGGTTTTTTTCTGCAGTAGGCTAATACAGTTTTTAAACTTGGTTAATAGATTACAAGCTCGTTATGTATGCGTATATAAAAGGTTGTATAGTTAGACATGTCTACTGAGTTATGGATTATTGGTGCAGAGTATCTAGAGAGCAGGATGGGCCTGGATTTGGGACCAGGGGTGAAGCTTCTGCAGGTAAAACTAGATGCAGCTCACTTGGTCTAAACAAGGACCCAGCAAGTCCAGTTCCCCCTTCCTCCCTTATCCCAACTAAAAAACACTGCGGTACTTTTGTTGTGCTATAACATTATTTATCTACAGCAGCTTATATGTTAGCGTTTAGAAAGAACCATAGAAATTTTTTTTTAAGTTGAATTTAATCTGTCCTGTGCTTCCTACCCCACCTAGGTTCCTAGACCTATGTTATTTGTAAATCGTGATCTGTGAATTTCACTTCCTCAGTAATGTAATAAAAATAAAATATTTACATAGGGCAGCTTTGCTGGGGAAGTATGTCACTGGAATAATTTAAAACTCTATAACACAATAGATAGTTTAACGAAAAGTGAATACCGTATATTCCGGCGTATAAGACGACTTTTTAACCCCAAAAAATCTTTTAAAAAATGGGGGGTCGTCTTATACGCCGGGTACTTACCAAGCCGGAGGTTCCCACGAAGCCACCAATCTCTATAATCACTACGCGCCGGCTATTGATGCCGAGCGCAGGGATGCCGTCATGTCCCGGCGCCCGGCATCAATTGCCGGCGCGTAGTGATGAGGGAGCAGGGAAGCCCGAGGTCTGGCACTTCAGACCTCGGCTTCCCTGCTCTCTAATCACTACGCGCCGGCTATTTATGCCGAGCGCAGAGATGACGTCATGTCCCGGCGCTCGGCATCAATAGGCGGCGCGTAGCGATTAGAGAGCAGGGAAGCCGAGGTCTGAAGTGCCAGACCTCGGGCTCCCACAACAGGATGGAAGAAAGAAGACAGAAGATAAGGTAAGAGATGGGGAGAAAGGGGGGAGAAATATATATATATATGTATATATATATATGTATATACACACACACACACTGGTGTGTGTGTATAT
>VKOC01006121.1:0-17062 GCA_009364415.1 Spea multiplicata
AGATGTTGCTGAACACATATTGGGGTGTTTTGTGATAGTGACATATACGAGGACTTTTTAATTCATACCTGAAGTAAAATGTGTGTGGAAAACCAAATGCCAAAAAATGACTACCACAAAGTTTGACAAAGACTGGTGGTACATATGGTGCATGGAAAGAGTTAAAATACTAGCATTTTAAATACCCTGGGGTGTCTAGTTTTCAAAAATATATGGGTTTATTGGGCACACTGAAATGGCCCGGCTCAAAGATGTACCAAATAGGGCATGGGCAGTGGATCCCCAAATGCCAAAGCTCAACATTGAAAAATGTGCATGCCCCAAATGTGGCCCTTTTGCCCCCAAACAGCCAGGCAAAATCATTCATGTGAGGTATCGCTGTACTCAGGAGATGTTGCTAAACACATATTGGGGTGTTTTGTGATAGTGACATATACGAGAACTTTTTAATTCATACCTGAAGTAAAATGTGTGTGACAAAACAAATGCAAAAAAATGACTACCACAAAGTTTGACAAAGACTGGTGGTAGATATGGTGCATGGAAAGAGTTAAAATACTAGCATTTGGAATACCCTGGGCTGTCTAGTTTTCAAAAATATATGACTTGATGGGGTAAATTGCATTGGCCGGGTTCAAAGATACCCGAAATGGCACATGGGGGGGGGAAGAATTACCAGATTTGGAAAAAATGGCTTTAAATAGCAAAACGCTACCTGTACTTATTGCCCCATAATGGGTAGAAAAAAGCAAAAAAAAACATAAAAACATTGGGTATTTCTAAACTCAGGACAAATAGTAGAATCTATTTAGCAGGTTTTTTCATTACCTTTTATAGATGAGTAAAAGATTTTTCAACTAAAAGTTAGAAACAGTCATTTTTTTCTAAATTTTTCACCATATTTTATAATTTTTTTAATAGTAAATAATATGATACAATCAAAACAATGTCATCTAAAGAAAGCCCTTCTTGTCCTGAAAAAAACAATATCTAATGTGTGTGGGTTCAGTAAACGGGAAAGAAGAAAATTACAGCTAAACGCGAGCAGCGCAGAAATGTTAAAAAGGCCATTGTCACCAGGGGAACAAACAGTAAAATCAGCCTTTGTCACGAAGGGGTTAAATAGCTTGAGAGTCTATTTTGAGGTAAAATTTAAATCAGTCCCATTGATTCAGCTCCTTGGTATTATATAGCCGTAAAAAAATAGATAGGAGTCGCCAAACTTGGAGCACATTGATGTAGTGGCAGGCTAGTTAATATATGGCCATATAGCTATGCCTTAGATATGTGTTTTGAATGGTATTCTCTGAGTATGCGCGGAATTCTTGCTTTATGTTAGCAGAGAGCAGGCCTGATTTTTTATGCATACAGGCATACTAGATAGCCACAAATAGTAACATAGAACTAATATTACTACCTGGGAACTTCCTTAATGAGCTGACCCTGAGATTATTGAAAAATTATCCCTTTTAAGAACCCATTGTGAAGACTCTACGTAGTGACTCGGCAAATGTGTTAACTAATTGGCACTAACCTCCCGCGCATGCGGCGGCGGTAACTAACTTTATTCGTTCCCGAGTAGAGGCAACGGGGAACGCGCATGGATGATGTCACACACGGGGTGGAGCTTCCACGAGCGGCAAGTTTAAAAAGCTCAGTTATTGTGCTTGATTGAGCTCCTCTCTGCAAGCAGTTTATTTGATTGATCTCGATCTTGATCCTGTCCTATGGTTATTTGGACTTTGCTGTCTTCTGTGAACCTGACCCTGACTATGGTTATTTAGACTTTGCTGTCTTCTGTAAACCTGACCTTAGCTATCGTTATTTGTACTTTGCTATCTTCTGTGATCCTGACCCTGGCTATGCTTCATGACACGTGTTACTTCTGGAGAAAGGTTAATATGCTGTCCTGCTATTAGTCTTCTCTCTAGTTGTTGCTCTCCTGCATACCAGACTCATCCTCCTAAAACCTCACAGTATCAGCGGGTCAAACATTTACATTACAGTACAGTATTTGGTGTCATTCCATTTTATTTACTTAATGTGAATCAAAAGCTGGGGGTAACCAAGTTTATATCATGCATATAGCATTGTAATGAGTGTGACTGTCTATAATTGTGGTGAGTTTCATTGTGTTTATTTCATACAAGGCTGGTCCTGTCTTGTAACAAATGCTTACAGGGAATAGTTCCCAAAATCAAAGAACAAAGAATGTAGTATTTTAATTTTTTGGTAATTTAAAGAAAATGAACTTTGCCTAAATGCATTAGATATGAAATGGCCAGAATAAAGAATGACATAAATTTACCTGATTTACACCTGATTTCTAAGGATAATGCTTCTGCAAATGATTAAACAACCCAAAACAACTTTGACATACTATAACTAGTTAAAACAGCTACATTTTTTATCCTATTTTTTACAAGGATTTGCTGCAAAAAAAATGACATATGCTCCCTGTGCACTTATTGCTCTGACAGCTTAATGATAGGTCAATATGGTTTCACAGCACTCCACGTTACTGGCTTTTGGAAAGCTGCTCTGAGTGAAAAAGCAATGATCCTATGCTCTGTATGCAATCTGGCCATATGAGCTACATTAATTGGGCACACAGGATGCAATGCTGTGCCATTATTCGTACTCCAAATTAGCTGCAATATTTTAATTGATGATTAATTACATATTGCACAAAAAAATACTGCCTCTCCACAAAAAACCTAGTTTAGGTGGCCCAGCGGCGTACTAAGGGGTCACTCTGCCCTGGATGCCACTCTGGCACACAGCAACAGGTTGCCCCTAGGCTGGTCCAAAATTGTTCACAAAGGGCCGGTTCCATAAAAATAGAATAAGCAGAATAAAGAAAGAATAACTTTTGCATGAGAAATATCCACCTAACATGAATATTAGTCTGATAGGTGATTATGACTAGAAGTCTGAATTGCTTTCTGAATTTAGGATATACGTTCCTAATCACAAATATAGCATGTAATACAACTTCATGTTAAGTCAAGAGTAAAGCAGGAGACGGATAATGAGTCTGAAGTGATATACTGCTGTGAAATTATTAACTACCATCTCTTCCAGCAGCACACTTGTTTGACGATCTTAAGGAATTTCAGATTAGAAAAAGTAATATACCTGGTAGTTTATTTACAGTGTTATAAATCTGTAGCAATGAATATTGAGGGTTTTAAATATTTGTGTAACTTCATAGTTTTAAGATGTTTACTTGACAAATCGTCTGCTAAATCTGTAAACATTATTAAGCTTGCATTTTAATGGAATGTTTCATGATAGAAATATATTTTTCTATAGTGGGTAAATAAGGAGTAGAAATTAGAATAGTGGTGTAGGCATTCAAACACAAATAAGAGCCAATTTAACAGATGAACTACAGACTTACAGACTTGCTCATCCATACCTTTGCAAATCTTTTCATTTTATTGACTAATGAAATTACTAAAATAAATTGACACTTCAGCATTATGCCTCATACTCTATATAGTAGAACAAACAATATGTTTTCTCTTGGCGTATAGCTTTAAGACAAAATATGAGAGAAAATGCACTCTATGTCCAATTAGGGCCCTTTGTACGTTATCTCTTATTTTTAAACCCAAACAAAATCTACACTGGTACATTACTGGTGTGAAAAAAATGCTGTAAAGTAAGAATGCTTTAAAAAAACATGTCAGTAGTTTATTTTTGTTATTCAACAAAATGCAAAGTGGGTGAACAAAAGGGAGATCTTAACCTCTTAACGACAAAGCCCGTACATGTATGGGCTTGCAGTGCAATGTGATAACGACAAAGCCCGTACATGTACAGGCTGTATCGCCGATGCAGGCTGACTGTGCATCCGGGGAGGAAAGCCCCCCCCCGCAAGAAAAATGGGCGCTAAAAAAGCTTAGGAAGCGATCGGAATAGCATAAACTGTGTTGCTGACATGCCTCGATATAATGTAGAAACACAACCCCCCTACCCCAATAGCCTTCACTACCACAAGTGCCATCATGTAAATGACGTTGCCATCATTCACAAGATGACATCAACAATAGAAAACTGAATGAGTACACAGAGGGTCTATCCAGACTCTCTTGAGAACTCTTGAGTTCCTCCTGCAGGTACTGTATTCAACCATGCAAGGTCAATGGAGCCCAGCTCACCAATCAGTTAGATTAGTAAAGAATTTTTTTTAAAAATGCTTAAAAAAATATGGTAACATGTAAAAATTCCCCACTGTAACCAAAAATAAGTCTTTTATGAGCAAGCCCTACAATTCACACTATATCTTCACAAAAATCCCCACATGGAAAGAGTTAAAATATTGGCATTATAAATGCCGATAGGGTGCCTAGTTTTAAAAAATGTATGAGTTGATGGGGTAAATTCAATTGGCCAGCTTCAAAGGTGTCCCAAAAATGGGACGTGGGCACAGAGTGACCAGATGTCTAAATGGCAAAAAAATACACACCTCACAAAGGTGGCCTTTTACCTCCCAAATAACCCAACAAACCTATCACTGCGCTCAGAAGATGTTATTGAACACATATTGGGGGTGTGTTTGATACGGACATATACCAGGAGTGGTAAATTCATACCTGAAGTACAACTGAAAAAAATACAAAAAAAATGTACTACCATAAAGTTTGACAAAGGCTGATGGCCTAAAATTAGTGTAATTGGTCTAAGGGTTTAAAAAAAATACCAGCATTCAAATTACCTTGGGTGTCTAGTTTTTACAAATATTTAGTTGATGGCGTACAATTGGTATTGGACGGCTTCCAATACCCGGAATAGCCACATGGGCAGAATGACCGCTTTGGGAAAAAAATTAAAATTTCGAAATAAAACATTGGGATCTAAACTCAGGACAAATAGTAGAATCTTATAAGCAGGTGTCTTTTTTTTCATTATTTTTGCAGATGGCAATAAAGTTTTTTTTAAGAAAGTGAAAAACACTTATGTTTTTTAACCAAAAATCACCATATTTTATCATTTTTTTCATACCTAAATTTTAGATGATATGATAAAAATAATGGTATTAAAGAAAGCCCCTGTTGAACCTTGAAAAAATATATAATATGTGTGGGAGCACAAAAATGAGAAAGAATAAAATCACAGCTAAACAGCAACACTGAAAAAGAGCCATTGTCCCAAAATGTACAATATCTGGTATGATCACCCTTTGCCTTCAAAACAGCATCAGTTCTTCTAGGTACACCTGTACACAGAGAGTTTTAAAGAACTCGCCAGGTAGGTTGTTCCAAACAGCTTGTAAGCTTGTGAGCAGTGCTCTCTCCACCTAATGTATCGATTTGTCTTAGTCTGTCAATTCTTGTCTTGTCATACCCCCTTGAATTCTTCTGTGAATTTAGACAGTCTCAGATGATGTTACGATCAGGGCTCTCATTTCGATGACTCTTTGTTATACTTTACGCTGAAGATAGTTTTTGATGACTTTGGCTGTATGATTGGGGTCAAAAATATTTGCCTGTATTTCTCTGTGTTGAGAAGACCATTTTTTTATAGTATCAATCCACAAATACAGAAAAAAAACCAAATGGAATTAATCACCTACCTAAACGGGCATTCCACTAGCATAACACACTAATGGGCTTATTATATATACTGATATTATTATTAGACTTGTGCATTTGTATCCGGGCGAACATGAAAACGAACACGAAAGATGCACTTCATTGGTTGATGGCAGAGGAGGCCCCTGCCGGCGACCAATAGAGTTGCTCGTACTGACATTTAAAATCCTGGCACAAAGCAAACTTAAGTTTAAGAAAATATTCAAGGGAATAATATTTATCCCCTAGACAAATAGGAAATGCATTTAAAGAATACTATTCATCCCTTTATAATCTTAAACACATTTGTAGATCTAAGGTAGCAATCGAAGATTTCCTAGCTAAATATATATACTACCTAAAGTCTCGTCCCATGATCTAGATTTTTTTAACTCCCCTACAACACTGACAGAAATTCAATTAACGATAAAGAACATGCAAAAGGGGAAAGCATCAGGCCCAGATGGCTTTTTGGTAGCATTTTATATATTATTTGAAAAAAAAATTTCTGGAAAGCTCCTGAAGGTTTTTGATGAATTTACAACTAACAACATAATTCCGGCAGAATTCTTACAAGCGGATCTGATTCCAATCCCAAACCCAGGCAAGGACTCAGCAACTCTGTCGAACTATTGCCCTATATCAAAGATTTTGGTGAATAGGTTAAAAATAATTATCCCGAAGCTCATAAATAAAAATCAAATGGGTTTTGTGAAGAACAGGAATACAGGGGATAACACTCGAAATTGAATTAACTTGATAGACATAATTGGTAAAGAGCATGTAAAATCTGTTCTCTTAGCATTAGATGCAAAGAAAGCATTCGACAGAGTGAGCTGGACCTTTTTAGACTCAGTTATGGGAGCATCTGGTATAATTGGCCCTTTCAAAAATAATGCAATGGCTTTATACACACTCCCGCAGGCCAGAGTGACTGGGGCAGGATTGGATTGGACTGGTTTGAAATCAGAAACAGAACAAGTCAGGGATGCCCATTAGCTCCCCTATTATATATTCTAACTATTGAACCCTTAGCTTCTCTGATACGATTGGACAATAAAATCCATGGCATCAAGTTCGGGGGCGGAGAAAGCATGATATCGCTTCACGCAGACGATATTTTATTAACATTAACTAAACCGGAAGATTCAATTAATAGAGTGCTAGAAGTAATAACAGAGTTTGTCAGTTTCTCAGGTTATAAATTAAATATACAAACTTTAACTGCAAATCTCACTCCGGGAAAAATAGACAGATTAAAAAAATCATATAATTGGGACTGGTCAATGAAATTCATAGACTATTTAGGAATTAGGATTAAGAGAAATTTGGAGGAATTCATCGAGGAAAATTATAACAATCTCTTGGTTAGGTAGCATAAACTGCGTAAATGCCAAAACGGACATATTTATTTAGATCTATTCCATTGAAGGTACCGATAAGGCTGCTATCGAAATTCCTAAATCTGTTTTTGAAATATATTTGGGGTGAGAAAAAACACAGAATCTCATTCAAAAACCTGGTTAGGAATACAAGCAGATGTGGTCTATCTGTACAGGATGTGATCTCTACTTATGATATTAATAATGTTTACCCACTTTTTGAGATGGGACAAAAGAGCAAAAGAAAATACGTTCTAGAGAGCGGTGGAACAGAAATCTATTCCATCGCTAGATTTATTTAGTCTGTTTTGGGCAAACCTGGATCAAGACAACATCTATAAAATATCTAACATTATTGTAAGAGATGTTTTACTCTCCCTTAAACAATTAAAGAAAAGGTTAAGAATAAACAATATTCTCCTCGCATCTACTCCTTTTGAAGTTCTCCAATTAAATATACATAATATCAATCTAAAAAAAATGGAAAGAGAACAATATCAAAAAAATATCCCAGATAATACGAATGGATAGAGTCTGCTCGTTTTTAGATTTACAGGAACATTTTAATCTCCCACAGGATGAATGGTTTAACTATAGCAGCATACATTTTTTTTTTAGAAAAATCGAAAATAGGATCTTGTAGGGATGTGGAGGAATTTTTATCCAAATACCACTCAAAGAGCTTAGCGTCTAGATGGTCAAAGGTTATATCTAGCCTTGAAGATTACGAAAAACCAAATGCCCTGATAAAATGGGAAAGTGATGTTGGGAAATCTTTCCTAGAGGAGTGGGGTAGAGTTAACACTGAATTTAAAAAAAATCACACACAATCTCAATTTACAAGAAACTTTCTTTAAAGTAATCCATTGCTGGTACCTTAACCCTCCAGAATCTCAAAGTTTAACTGACATATGCCCAGTCGCTGCTGGAGATGTGCTAAGGCAGAAGGTACTATGTACCACATCTGGTGGGAATGTTCCAGATTGTTGCAAACAAAAAATTCAATCTCGCGAATCTATCGAAAAATCTTCCCACCAGATGTGGTACTGACACCCCCATCCTTTTTATTTCATTTGGATCTACCTTGCTGTTCATGGGAACAAAAATGTTTTCTAGTAACATGTATTTATGGCTTCAAAATTAACACCATTGCTAGACAATGGAAATCCCCTAGCAACATCAATTCTACAGATATTAAAATCCAAATTAACAATCAAAGAGATATGGAAGAAGGATTCTATAGATTAAATAAAAAACATTTACAATATACTGAAATCTGTTTGATTTGGAAAACTTTCTCGATAGATTAGAGGCAATCTGTAAACACTAAACCATTAGCTCTTATTTTTACTCTGACTCTGTAGGGCCTTTGAGCAAACGGAGTACGTATAGATTAAAAACAACATTATATACTAGGCCCCCAATGAATCCAGCCTGTACACACATACATGCATTTGGTCTCTTATGGGTTTTTTTTTCCTTTCTTAACTGTACGAATGTGGTATAGAACTTGTTTGTCTTTTTTACTCGTATGTATGTTTTGTTTTTTTTGTATACATTTATATATTTAAAAAAAAAATTTAAATCATGTCGCAAAGCTACTGCATAGTGTATACCGTGTTAACCCTGTATTAACCCCTTCTCCTTTCAAGGAGAAATGTGGTCACACCACAAATTGATTTGAATTAGCGTTATTTTTCTGTTCACTTGCTTTGCATTTTGTTAAATTATAAAAATAAACTATTAAGATGTGGTTTTTTTGGAAGGAATACTTGCTTTACAGCATTTTTTCTCACCCACCTAAAACTTGCACAGCACTCAATTTACTAATATTTTTGTGTGTTCTCTACCACAGGAACTGTCTGGCTCACATCTTACATGTAGATTGTGGTGTTTTGTTTGTCCATCAGTATAATTCTTTTTCAGATATTTCGTTTTAAGGTTCACCCAATGGAAGCTGGGTGGCAACCTGCGGAAGAGCCAATATTATCTAATTTGATCAAGTTATGGGCAGATGTGCACCGCCACCTTGTGGTTGGCACACATGTGGCGGCCAACCAGGTGTGAGCAAAGATTAAGGCTCCTGCTGAAAGTGAACAGGCGTGGACCTACTTCAGGAGAGTGTGCCACTGGAACCAGCCGTGGGTATCTCAAGGTAAGTCCTAACAGTTCCAGTCGTATGCTTTGCAGGGGACCAGAGCATTTTTGTTTCTCCCACTGAGTACAGAGGTAGCAGCGAGGCAGCCCGCGGCAGAGCCAATATTATCGTATTTGGTCAAGTTATATCTCTTTTTCCTTACCAACGCTAACAAAGGCTAAGAAAATGAAAAGTTGTTTAACTTCTACATCGGAATCTTTTCACCATGACCAAAAATAAATTGCAAACTTTCATTTTTCAAATGTTAGGCAAAACATTAATAAAAGCTTTTCAAATCAAATAATGAAGAAATTAACAGCCTGGCAATCCTGCTAGTCTATTATTAAAAATCAGTAGAAAAAAAAGAATCATCAACTTCTATGGTCACACATAAAACCCATAGTAAAAAGTGCGATTCAACGTCTTAACCAACACTTGGAACAAATAACACTGGTATTAACAAAGTGTTGTGTCTGACAGATGCACATTTGCTTTATGCATTCTGAAGCAGCATAATGCATACCAATATGAATTTGTAACATACCAGTATTTAGAATCCATTGCTCCACATAATTATCATACAGGTGTACATGTTCACTATAGAGCTCTATGGCAAAATATGTTTTGTTCTTTAGCATAAAATACAGTATAGTATATGTAGTAATGTTGGTTAACACTAAATAAAAATGGTTTTGTTTTATTTTTTTCAGTAAACTTTCTTTATCTGCGGACCGAAAAGCTATCATTGTTGTCAGTCATGTGATATTTTGCATAAATTATGGTTATCAGCATCAACAGTTAAAAGTAGAACTCGACATCTGATATAACAGCATAATTGAATCTAATCCTACAAACCATTCATCACTTGTGTTGTTGTTGGTATTCATTGTTTTGTTTTTGATTTGTGTTAAGTTAATTCGCTTTAATGGCCTGTGTGCTAAATAGGTTAAGGGTAGGAGTGTGTATTCTCACTTATCCTCTCTCTTTTTTTCAGTTAGCCTTTATTATCCGTACAATTTAGGAATAATCTAGAATGTGGCTGTTCCTCTTTATTTCAAAACTGCATTGTTGCTAAAAGGAACCATACTTAAGCTGCATTCCAGATTCATGTAGAATCTAGGCCAGTGCTGGCTAACACAGCAACAAGTGCAATGAACTTGCCTCACCAGAAGGAGATCTGGAAAAATCAAAACAACAAAACTCGTGATTAGTAGTAAATATAATCTGATTGGATATTGTAATTTTTCTAGAATGTTGCAGCTGTTGGCAGGATACATCTGATGTTCAGCCAACATGTACTCTATGGATCTGAACAACCTGTTCCTAGTATGCTATTCTGAAATATATTAATTAAAGAACTTGGCAGTATCTTTTCAATCATAGTATTTATGTTCCATAAAATAACAATTTCACCCTCCCCCCGCAATTATTTTGGCATTAATGCATTATTAAAACAACATTGGTATTAAAGAATGCATGGATGTTTTTCGAAATGAAATTAAATTAAGAAGGAAAATGACAGGAAAACACTAGTTGGGATTCTAATGGGATACAAGGAATTAGGAACAAATAGGAGAAATTACAATAGTGAAAAACTTTAAGGGAAAAAAACGAGGAAGGCACACTGAGAAATGGGATAGTTAACCTACTAATTACACATCTCCAAAGTATACAAGTTGGTATTCTTCTACAACCATGATCTGCCTCTTAAGCGTTGTGGCCTTCTATCACGTAAAAGTATTGATCTAAGTTGTAACAGGACACCTGTATTACTTGTAATGTAATACATCATTGTAATAATATTAGGGGATGATTTTCTCATATCTGACATTAACCCTAAGAAATAAATATATGTCAGTAACATAACTCTATAACATATTTGTATCGTATAAGCAGGTAAGTCATGTAATGTTCTCCAGTCCTTGGTATTTTATGGAGTCTTGCTATCAAAACACAGCTCAGGAGTGTAAAATAGGAATAAGAAGGATACTTTACAATGCAAAGATCTTCCACCTGTTAATACGTGTAAACTTAACCATATGAGCGATAGTGATACATCTGTTAACAAGAAAAACAGACATGGCTTCTGAGCATTTAGTACTGTGAAAATAATCCTGCAATAAAATATATTTTTTACATGTTTCTCTAAATTTATACTACTATGTCTATAGGTACCATAAGTGCCAACTTTACTAGGTAATATATAGGTATTTAAAAGCCTTTTCAGGCCACAAGTGGCAAAAACCTTGGGATGGTTGGAATGTGGATTAAGACATTCCAACATATAGAAAGTTTCAATGATTTCTGCAAAAATCTAAAAATATTATTGCTTCAACTGGATTATGGTCGGTAGGGTGCATATTTGTGTTATTTGTATTCTGTAAATACTTGTGTAGTTTTATTAAGCATGAGAACTCATCCGCGTAACCCTTTAGGCATCTGCTGCATTTATTAACAATTGAATGTATTCATATTTGAATCTCTAAATATCCTTCCTTATAGCTATGTACATTCAATTTTTATTTTATTTTTAAAAGTAATTTTTCAGTCTTCTCACAGTATGTCAGAATGTGGCTTTTTTAGATCTTCCTGCTGTTAATTTACTATTCATCCTTGTTTTTGGAAACATCCTGCTGTCTTGCAGTCATTCTGCAAGTCATTCAACAAGTCATTCAACTTGTGCCTGCTTGTTTTTCATTTGAAGCCATTTACATTGGTTTTACCAATTGATTATCTTTCTGATTTCTTTTCCAACATTTCCTAACATAAATCGTGTCAATACTTAAATATCAATACATAAAATTACAGTAATAAGTATTTAAAGTAATAATGTTGGGAAATACAGTGGCTAAAAGTACATGTATGAACAATATGATCAGACTGTAGATCACTCTCCCCATCCTGCCTTCCAAGCCCTGTCTACTAATATATGTGTACGTAACTAGCCCAAGTGTGGACATTTATTTTATGTACTGTATTTAAAAGTTCATCAATTTCATAAAGGATTCTGGTCTGTGGTCTAGGCAGAATGAAACACAATAGGTACTCGGACCTCTTGAAATATAAAGTATCACTTTTATTAATCAAATACACACTCCCTAGAGGACTCCCAGAGGAAAGCCTAGCAAATGCTATGTTCCAGCTCAGGAGATTACGCATAACATGTAATAAACACTGTCTAGACTATAGCCTTTTTTTCTTTTGCTGTATGTAACTTTTTACACCCTGTCCTTGATTGTTTCCTGGTCAAACTGCATTTGCTAATACTCAATAAGCAGCACCTGTTAGATTTATTGGACTCTGAATGCTTAACATGTACCCACTTTGAACCTTGACCACATTTTCTGGGAATGGTTCCACAAATGCTTATGATAGCTTGTTCCAGCCTGCCTGACCCAAGAAAAAAAATATCCTATAATTTCTGTCAACCCAGAAAATGTGTTAGAGGGAAGGATTACTTATGTATTGCAGGGAAACAATGAAATGGAATAAGGAAATTTTTGCGGTTTTGTAATTTGTTTTTATTTGTTTTGTTGGGTTCCTTCTCATTATCAGAGATTCTCACTAAGGCAAAAAGTAAGAAATAGGCAGTTTTTGTTAAAAACAAATTTGTACAAATCAAAATGCACAAGTCTAATATGTATGCCCCCTCCGACTTTACAAGCAACATGTTGCACAGTGCCACCTTTGTCCCCATAGAGATGGTAATGCCACCTTTGCCCCAAAACTTCTTGTCAGTGACCCCAAACAGCCTGCCTATTCCATCTTTGCTAAACAGCTTGTCAGTCCCCTCAAATATTCATGCTCACACACAAACACCTACCCAACTACACCCACACATTTATGCTCACATACACTTCCCATTCATGTTTACACACACTTAGGAGTAGATTCTCATTCCAACATATATTAATATAGACTCTCTCTTGTACTTCCTTACTCATCTGCAGCTTTCTCTTTAGTCACATAATGTGGTCCCACTGTATTCCTGCCTCCCAGTGGCGATCCAGAATTATTCACAAAGAGGCTGTCCATCCAGGTCGAATCAGCCCTTTGTGAACAATTTTGGACCAGGCCAATGCAAGCAGAAACACAGTGGTCTACCACTCAGCCCTGCTCTGTATATGATATCACGCACATTGGGAGTAATTATACGCGTGGCTGTGGGTTCCAACACAGCTGCAGGAGCAAAATCTACTTTGCTCCCGCAGCCACACATAATTTGATGGGCAGCCTCAAGACCAGCCCAAGTGGACACGGCCTATCATGAAATCTCTGTATATGTATGGGTGATGAATAAACACTCTGTACACGAGCACTCCAACACCCTTAAGAAATTGTTTTAACCTCTGCCACTTAAAGAGGCACAAAGAAAGTGTACAGCTGTATTGCATTTAATGTGTTTCCTTATATCCATTTGAACATAATAGTTATAAAACTGTCATATATATTTACTAAAAACAATAATAATTTCAAAACATAAAAATATATGTTTGGATTTAATGTCCCTTCAATTCAAGCAAGGGTGCTGGGGCTGACAGGTTCAAAGCAATAATTTCATCTCACAGGACATTGTACCAATATATTGTCTGTTGTCTTTTCCTACCAGAGAAACATCAACTCAGCCCACTGGCTTCCATTATAGTGTGGAATGGTGATCTTAGGGATTCTCCCTATAATGGGAGTAGAATGGGATAGATTGAGCTGTTTAAACTTTTATTATAGCCATTATACAAACTGTGTAGATTAATGACCTATTTTCATTATTGCCAACATTATCTCTGATAGATGCAGCTGAATCTTTTTCGTTGTACTTCATTTTAAATTCAGTCTACACAAGTGCACCTTCAAAGATCGATCACTATTTTACATCCTTCCGAGGATGAACATATGGGACAGTGTTATAGTTTCTATGTTCTTATACTAAAAGCATTATGAAGTTATTCTCCAATTCCAGTATAAAATGTCCCACAAGCTTCAAGTTTTCAGACAGATAATGAGTTAGATATGCAGCACTATCCATTGCATGCCAAAATCCTATACAAGGAGCAGACTACTTAGAAAAGTCAAACTTTCCAAATGTAGTCAGCCACCAAAAACTCTATTCAAAGCAATAACATGTTTGGAGGCTCACAACAAAAATACTGAAACATTTACTCAGGACACAAAGCTATTATGTCAATATCGGCAAAGGTAGTGGAAAATATTCCAGTCCATTTGAAAAAACTGTGAAACTGTGAAAATACTGAAAGCTTTCCCATTGTGAATATATATATCATTAAATGCAATGTGGTCTCAATATCAGAGAATGTTCTGTACTATTCTCTCATGTCATGAGAATTAAATAAAATAAAGGAATCTGGAAGAACTAAAAGAGACTTTTCTTAACATAAAGAGAGCCACAAAGGAGCAAGGGAAGTAGATTTTCATGGACTCTGTGACTGTTTTTTAGGGGTCCATGTGAAAGGCTAAAAATAGTCTAGATAATCAAGAGAAACCCAACACACTGTGTTTCGACTTTCCAAAATAACTATACTACATTAGAAAATGCTTAAAAATATCTACAGAGGCATGTTACAATAAAACTACCTATTATTTTGCAAAAACATGTTTTAAAAGAAAGTAGCAGGCAGCATAGGTCAATACAATGACTCATAAATACATCATATTTAAACATAATATTTTTAGAACCTGATAGCAGATTGAACTTATTTTCTGCTATTATGTAGAAACTTTACATTTTCTCAATAAAAAATATATTTTTTGGACATTCTAGTGGTGGTCCAAACCATTGTATTTACTGCAGGTGGTAGGAACTACATACACAATTGATTGTGTTTCTATTTGGCTAGGCTATTCACTATTCAGACTCCATCGCATGTAAAAAAAACTTTATGAACTAGCTGTTTAAACTCTAGTGAATAACCTTAGATGAAGCTTAGAATCTTATGGCTACTGTGCGGTCAACTCCACTCAGCATGACTTAATTAAAAAAACTCAAGTGTAAAATATGCAAAAAATCACCATCTACTAATATTCAGTATGATACTGGAGTTACAACTATTCTTTTATATTATAAATAAGGCCACAAGCATATAATGAAACATAAATACAGCATATTGGAGCTCAGAAATATCATTGAGATACTATGCTCTACTTTTCAACGCTTCTATACATTCACTGCTAATTGAAAGTTTCAGTGCCTTTAGAAATGCATGGATCAAAGAAAATCCCACCTGTAGAGATCTGTAGGTGAGATCTGAAGGTGAGTGTTGTTTTTAGTGAGTTATTTTTAACACGCATTCTTTGATTTGGTAGTAGAGGCTTTTTTTTTTTACCCCCAACTGTTCCACTAAATAGGTTTCATGAAAGGTTTTTTTTATTTCCCTTTTTCTGTGCGGCCTAACTGTACATTAATTGTATTTATATTATTCCGTATACTTATAATTACATAGTTCCACAATTTTTTTTTTTTATTATGCTTAACATAAATATTTATTTTGTTTAATGTCCAGAACTAATGTAATAACCTCGACTAGCGGTAAAACTGATCATTCGTGAACTGCTGTATACTGACGATCTACATTAAGAAAAATATTTCAGCACTTGTACTGAACAACCACAATACGAACAACCAAAAAAACGCCTCTAACTATATTTATATATCTCAAATTCTCATACATAGTGTATTTTTGTAATAAAACCAGATTTAATTAGATACGGGGCTAATCATGTAAGATTGCTATAAGCATTTATTCAGGGATCTGCATTTACTGAATTGATTATAAATATAACCTAGAACAACATTTCTTCGATAATAAAATGGAAATAGAATGACATTATGCAATGTCTGTTAAGAAACAAATTGGATTGCACATCCATGGAATGGTTTCAAAGGTAGTAAAAGCATCCAGCTACCTGTCACAACTCAGAATGCATCAACTCAGTAACACTGCAAACATTAAAATAAATGTAAATGCTATGTATTCCCATTATATTATCTATTATTTTGTACCATTAAGCTAGGTACAAAAACAGACAGACAGACAAACACAACAGTGAACTTGGTGCCTTGATAGATAGATAGATAGATAGATAGATAGATAGATAGATAGATAGATAGATAGATAGATTATTTAGTGGTCTCATTCTGGTGGGGCCTACCACTTAGTGTTTAAGATATTTTTGCTCACAGACATGTCAACTTTTCAATACCACACTTACAGTTGACAGATACTGTAGAAAGCGAGAAAGATGGCGTATTAAGTATCAGTCACCAGGAAATGAAAAAGTCTGTTTTGGTGATACACACAATATTAAGGTACAAAACATATTATTTTAGTATGTTCTGAGAAGTATTCTAAAATGAAGAATGATCACTGAAGGCAGCAGAGTAGGAAATATACCCCTTATTGACCAGGGTGACCTTTATATCCCTACATATAAAAAACACAAATTTATTGTTAATGAAAATCACTTCTTCAGGACCTTTACTGCCTCTTGGTAACATATCATTGCTCCACAGACTTGTGCATTCGGATTTGCATGAAGTTCGAAACATCCAAAAATGGATGGCAAAAGCACAGAAATGTGGAGATGGTCTTGTTGATGGTTATGACTGTGATTGATGGGTCTTAGATTACGAGCCATACATGGAGGAAACACAGAACATATCTTCCAGTAATAATTTCTATGTTAGATGTGTCGCTCCTTTTCCTCTGCAGCAGCAGCATTACTATGACACAGGTTCCCCTACATGCACTGGCAGCACTACCAGAACCACCATCATAAACATCACAAAGAATACTATCATGAAAAAAACACTAGTACCACTTCTACCTCGTCTGGTGGGCAATGCCGTTGTAAAGCGTAGGAGCATTCTGAAAGTGTGAGAGATTGCATAGTGAAAGGTAGTGAGCCAAGGTAAAGTGAGATTTCACCAGTTCTGATATGAATCAACAAAT
>VKOC01006122.1:0-10811 GCA_009364415.1 Spea multiplicata
GAGAAGAGTATAGAGAAGGGAAGGAAAGGCTCATGGTTTGTAGATATTGTTTAATGGTCGAGTCAGTCACCTGACCTCAACCCAACTGAACATGCATTTCCCTTGCTGAAGACAAAACTGAAGGCAGAAAAACCCTAAAGCAAGTAGCAACTTAAGACAGCTAGGGACTTTGGGTTCCAGACTTCATGAAGTCATTAACTGCAAAAGATTTTCAACTATAGAAACATAGAATGTGTCAGCAGATAAGAACCATCCAGTCTGCCCAATTGCTGAATGCTTTCCTTAGTCCCTGGCCTAAATGTTTTTCCGATTTAGTATCACAGATATATTATTTAAAGGTAAAAATAAAAAAAGTCACTTTTATGGATTTTTATAAAGCCATTCACTGTGCACAAAAACGTTTACACTGTTTTATGGCACAAAAAAAGACAAATGCAATAGACATTGGGCTTTGTCTACGTCTATCATAAGAATTCCAAAAAACATTTTTGCAGATTTAAGATGGAAAAGTTTCACAATTATACAGTAATACACGGCAATGATTTCCTCACCGCTATGTAAATATAGTTCCAAATGTGGCAGGTCACTGCTGTAGGGAACAGGTCATGATTAAATAGCTGTGTAATGTGCAATGCAAATTGTTACCACTAGATGGCAAACTATTCTTTCCTGTGTTTGTCAACTTCCCCTCTGCTTCTTGCCACAAGTTTTTAAGGTACTTAAGGGGACGTTTAATTAAATGGTTATGTATGGTTTATTTCTTTATTTCAACACTTTTTTAAACAGAAGTTTAGTTTGGGAGCTGTCCCAGGGCCTGCCTTTGTTTCCCCAATTTGCTGTTTTGGGGGTAGTGTGCCTGCCTCTGTTTGGGGCAGAGATTTTGTCATATTCATCCAGATATAGGGGGGGTATAACAATAACTGGGGGCAGGTTGGAGAAATTTAATATACAAAACCTTTTTTCTCATAGTTTTTATTAAATATGAAAAATAGTTTACATTAGAAAAATAATAATAATTATATTACTAGTAAAACTTTTTTTTGCTTATGGGGTAGTCCTTAAATTAATATTCCGATTTTGAGGGGTCGTCTTATAATCAAGCAAATACTTAAATATGTATTCATTGTTTGCATATATTTAAGATAATGGTATCCCAATTGTTTTATCAGCTTGTGATTTTTTTTTTATAAGAACATTTTTATTGAAGAGAGACAGATAACTATATATAGATAGATGTGCCATGGATCTTCCAGATAAAAGCAAACAAGGATAGAGCACAAAACACAGAAGTCAAAGTCAACCATAGGTTAACAGACATAAAACTTCAACATTGTATAAACTGAGGGAATATCCTTGGCATTCACGGTCAAACGTGTGATCACTCAAACGGTATTTAAGTATTAGTTCTCTCTTACATTTTTATCTGTACATAACTAGAAAAAAAACAGCAACAGGAGATGAATTACTGAATATGAATTATAGCAGGTTACAGCGTAGTTACTGAACCAACAATAGAAGTTTCATAAACCAAAACCAAAAATGCAGACCACCTTCCAACTGAGAAGCCAGGATAACGTAGAACTAGAACGTCCAAAAATTGAAGATACAGAAAAGGCTGTGCCGTAATACACCTGAATGGAATGGTATCAATAAGAAAGTATAATGGGTGGGCCTCGAGTAATTGATGTAGAGCAGTACCAAGATGAGTACCGAAATGTTGTTTGTATTTCACGTTTTAACGCATTGTCTTGACTATTAATAAAACCCTGCCATATCTGAAAAAAATTGTTGGGTACGTGCCTCCTTATCAAGGCTAGCCTCCAGCCAGTCCATCTGCATCAGGTAAAATAGCTTTGTTTTCAAAATGACAGGGTAGGAGGCGTGGGGGGCATTGCCAAAGACACTGATACAAGTCTGCCCCTGGGGACCCATACTTACTGCAACGGTCGTCGGATTTAAACCCCATCTTGTATAATCTTGCAGGAGAGTAATGGGCAATTTTAAGACATATATCAGAATACATGGAAGTTGGCAGAGCTCGACAAGTGGCACTCACTGCATCATAGACATCAGTGATCTCCAGGCATATGTTGAATCCATTTATTAACCCCTTCTGTTAAGTCAGGCAAGTATTTGCCTTTCCTCAACAACTTAAATAAAATCGCAGTGGAATGACATCCCCCATCTGGGGTTCAGATTAAAAAGTCTAGGGGTTCTTCCAGTCCTGAGTTATAAACCCCTGAACTTGTGAGGCGGCATAACTACAGGCCTGCAAATAAGTAAAGTGTTTTACATGTAGGTCAGGGAAAGTCTACTGAAAGTCCGCCTAGGTCACCAAAGATCTGGCGGATTTATTCAATAACACATCAATAGTGTGTACATGGGACCTGCTCCAGTGCTTAAATACCTGACCAGCCCTACCACCCTGAAAGCCCGGGTTATCAATCCATGGCTGAAACGGTGAAATATCCCATTGTAACTGAAGACGCAGCCTCGCCTGTTCCCATACCTGTATAGTAGTGTTTAAGAGGGGTTCTCTAGAACAGCTTCCTCCAGCTTATGTATCGGAGTGTGCAGTAAGGATAGCAGGGAAATATCTTTAGACATGGCTTGGTCTAGCAACATGTCGGTATAAACATTGGATTGTTTTATCCAATCTATTGCATATCTGCGCTGCAATAATATAATCCCTAGGGCATGGGAGATTAAGTCCCAAGTAGTTTGTGCGTTGTAAGCGACTTAGACTAATGATGCCAAATAAACTTGGTATAAGCGTCGAGTAGTTTAGTATCTAAACGGGTAAGTAAGATCGGCAAAGTTTGGAGAAAATAAAAAACTACTAATTAAAACTAACCATTTTAATCAGAGCCACACGTAGTGAAAAGATCATAGAGATTAGTCCAACTAGCAAACTCCGCTTTTATCTTAGAATACGGGGTATGATAAGAGAATATAAAGAAGTCAAATAGGTCAGTGCCTGTGGCTCCCAAATAATGTCTCTGGGAAGTCCGGCACTTAGAGTCAGATCTGAGCCCAGTAATAATAAGGCTTTGGATTTTGATACGTCAATGGCAAAGCCGGTCACTGTGCCCCAAAATTGTACTAAGACCAAGGCTGTTGACAAGTGTTGCAAGGCATTCTGAACATATAAAAGTATGTCATCCGCAAATGCCACCGTCACTATATTTTGTGTCCACTTTATTGTTGATACTTCTTTTTGTACCAGATTCTCTATTTCTCTATTTCTACAAACTGTATTTATTGATTTGGGTCTGTGAATTAGAGATGTATAAGACACTTATTACCTATTTTCTTTCTTGATCTAAGGGTGAATAAGGGGAAATTCTATCTAATATTTATTGTGAATTTAGTAGCGCTGTACATATTGTTCTATAATGTTTATCATTTGTATAATTTGTATAATATTTAACATCATCAACACTCACACATTTGTAGCAACTCTATTGTGTTTACACAATAATAAGTATTAAACAAGTATTTATACATTAGTCTGTAACCAATTATGAAGAAGCAACAGACAACAAAGCAATAAAAAAGGAAACCGTATATTAGGTCTTGATGTAGAAAAGGCCTTCAATGGGCTAGATTGGAGATACTTGACAGTGGCCTTAGATGCTTTTGGCCTAAAAGTCCCTTTTAAAACTTGTTTATGGGCTGTATATACTACACCTCAGGCAAAAGTAACTGGCCCTTCTTTGAATTCTACATTTTTTAATATTCAGAATGGGACGAGACAAGGTTGCCCCTTAGCTCTGATCTTATATGTGCTTTCTATAGGACCATTAGCTGCGTGGATTTGAGCTTCCACTGGGACAAACGTTATCCATTGGGGAAAAGAAAAACATAAGATCATTGAAGAATTTAGTAACTACTCTAATTATAAGTTAAACTTGAAAAAAACCCATAAGTAATTTCCTCATATTTGGCTACCAAGTAGGTCAGACTTCTTTCCAGTAAATATCTGGACTGGACAAAATCTATACATTTAACATAATACTGTAATCAAAGGTTAAATAAGCAATATGTATAAACTTAGGAAAAAAATTCAAGGTCGGACGTTTTATTACTACAGCTTCCCCACTAGAGGTTTTAAAATTTTACATCAGAGGCCCAAACTTTGCACATTTGAAATCCCTAGGCTTAATTAATCTTTCAGATCTCAATGAGAATATTATTACTTTAACCTTCCCAGATATCCAACTAAAATATGAAGTCTCTTACTTATTTTATAGAATTAAAAATTACTTGAGACATTATGAGCCTGTATGCCATTCTTTATTAGATGATTTTATTTATAAACATTTTAATCAGAAATTGATGTCCAATGTAATAAATCTCTTAAATTGTCTTACCAAGAATAATAAGACTATTTCAATGATTAAATGAGAGAACGATATAGGCAAAACCTTTTCTCTAGATATGTGGTTTCAATCATGTTTTATACGAAGAAAGCTATCCACTGTGTTAAGTTACAAGAACGTTTCTTTAAACTCCTTAATCGCTGGTATATGGTCCCCACTCAGGTCAATTCATTTTATCCGCTGGTATCGGAGTCCTGCTGGAAATACCATAAACACGAAGGTTCCATGTTCCTTATTTGTTGGGAGTGCAAAAAATTAAGAATAGCATAATAGATATCTTTAAAAATATCTTTGTGTTTGATTTTTCTCTGAAACCTCAAAATTTTCTTTTCAACTTGATTTGGTTTAAAAAGACAGATCACAATTATATCTGGCTGTTAATGATTTATTAGTAAATAAAATTGCATTATCCACACATTGGAGAGATGAGCAACCTCCCCCTGGCACGAGATACAATACCAATCGTATATGGAAAGATATTTTTTTAATCCCAATTCAGCTCTAGATAAATACTAAAAGATCTAGACACCTGCATATCTAACAAATAAAATACGATAACCAAGGGCTGTCTTGACTTCCCTACACCTCTGAGGAAGCTGTTTTTCAGCAGCGAAACACATCGGGTTCGTGACTGTGGAATCATTGTATACTATTTTATATGTTATTTTATATGTATTTTAACATTGAATATTCACCACACATGTATGTAATTCGAAATTTTATGTTTAATGTGTTCTGGAGTCTTTGACCATATTAAAACATTTTGTGTATAGCCCTTGCCAGTTGCATACATATATATAGATATACATATATATAGATATATATATTTGAATTCTTATTCGTAGCACTGTACCTGTATTTTTTTTTAAATTTCTTTATTAGTCGGGAAAGCGTTAATTGAAATAACAGTAGCAATGTGCATTACAACAGCGATCAGTTTTACAAATCAACAGAATCCATATATCGAAGACGGATCAGTGACATAGAGATCATAACAGACACAAAATACAAAAGGTCATCATTGAATGACAGTAATAAACAGCAAAATTTGTGTCAAGAAGTAAGGGGGCAGGGCGAGAGGGCTTTCAGCCTGGACAGGTGGACTCCCCTGGGTCATCACACAAGTCCCCCACCCAGTTCTATCAGCCTTGGAAACCCGGAATGGGACGCCGACCCTTCAGAACCTGAAGACAATACCATTGGCTAGTATTAAAAACTAGAAAAATGGAGCTCTGCGTGGATCTATCTAGAGATGTTATGTATGGTGACCATCTGTTAAAAAAGTGTTTGACCTTACTTTCTTTATGCAGGGTGCATTAGATCCAATCCATTTGGAATAAAAATTGTAGCCGGGAGAGGACCATGTTTAAAGAAGGTGGTTGGGGAGATATCCATTGGGATAAAATAGCTCTTTTACCTACGGCTGAAAGGATGGCAAGTAAGGGCCCGGCTCGGAGGGCGCTATGATGCAGGGTTTGTGGAGGTAGCCCAAAAATTGCCCATTCTACCGTACGCTGAAAATAAATACCCAGGACTCCAGTAATGTATGTTTGCAACTCAGTCCAAAAGGAGGCAACAGGCCTGCAGGACCATAAACCATGAAGAAGATCCGCACCCGACATTTGACACTTCGAGGCACCGGGAATGTTCGGCAAGAACCATAGAAAAGCGAAGCTTGGGAGTGAAATAGGCCTTGTGTAGTATTTTCAAAAAGATCTCACTATAGTCTCTGGAGACTAAAAGTTTAGAATTTTTAACATATGTGCGAAAGGATCGAATCAAAGTCTGGATCTGGGAATTCATTATGCCAGGAAGCAACCCCAGCCCCCTGTGAGTCCCATGTCATAGCGGGTCTAAAAAAGATTGTAAATAGTTGGCATACGGAGTTGCCGGAGAGAAGATAGTAATGTGAAGGAGTCCAATATATTGTTAAAAGTAGCACCCGTAAAACTGTGAGAGATGGTAGTTACGTAGTTACGGAGTAATGAATAGGGTGAACTACGATTGGGAAGAATTTAGTCTGCAGTTGAGTAAATGTGAGCAAATTGCCTGTTTTCTGATCTAAAAAATCATTCACTAGACGACCACCGCAGCGAGCCAATTGCCAAAAAACGACATCCTCCCTGCCATGCTGGAATGTGTGATACAACAAGGGTTTGGACACAAGGTCAGCAGGCCATAAGGACCTTGGGAGGTGCAAGAGGGAGGCCAAGGATATGTCCGGAGACAGCTGTTGCTCAAGGGGTTAACAAATTGGGATCGGGCGTGAACCCAGTCGATTGCAAAACGATAGTTGGCCGCTAGATTATAGTCAGCTATGTTTGGCAGGTTTACACCACCATTATGGACTGGTTGCTGGAGTTTGATCATTGCGATCCTAGCCTATTTGTTTTGCCACAAAAATTGTCTTAGTATCTTATTATGGAACAAAACATCTCTTTTTTTTAATGTGATTGTCAACATCTGGAGCGGATAGAGCAGTTTCAGAAAGATGATCATTTTATATAAGTGGCAACTCCCCATAAAGGAAAGATGGAATTTAGACCAAGTTGTGAAGGAGCGTTCCGTTTGGCGGAGTAGTGGGACAAAACTTAGCTTATAGAGGTGTGATAAAGTGGTCGGGATATTAAGTCCCAGATATTCCAAAGAGGGAGAGGAAGTCCATTTAAACGGAAAGTCGTCACCCCAATTCAGCCTAGCTTGCGGAAATATGGGGAGCACCTCTGTTTTCTGTTTATTTATCAGAAATCCTGAGGCCGTATGGAATTGGTCCAATAGTTGAAGAAGATGAGGCAATGTAGCCTTGGGAATAATAAGAGATCATCGGCAAAGGCAGCAACCTTCAACTCAGACGACCCAACCGAGATACGCTGAAAATCTGCCGAACCTTCGATAATACGTATTAGGGGTTCGATTGCTAAGTAAAAAAAGAGTGGGGATAGTGAACAACCCTGGTGCGTACCTTTACCCAAAGAAAACCAACTGGAATTAATATTATTTACCGTGACGTGCCATGGGGGAACGATATAAAGCTCTGAAGGCCTGAATAAATGGGAGACCGAAATGGTGGAATTTTAAAAAATGGGTAAGATAAGACCAAGAGATTCTATCAAAGGCCTTATCCGTGTTGCAAGTTATTATGACCGCTCTTTTGTTATCATTGAGTTTAGAGGCCTTGATAGCCGCAATCACGTTTCTGATGTTTTGAGAAGAATGGCAACCCTTCACAAAACCAGTCTGGGAAGGAGAGATAATCTTCATTAAGATAGGCTGTAAGCGAGCAGCCATAAGATTAGCAAAAATCTTTAGGTCTTGGTTTAATAAAGATATTAGGCTTGGGAAGTACTATAATCCTGGACGCCGTGAATTCTACTGGAGGGGTACCACCAGCTAGGAAACGGTTATAAATCTCGGCGAGATGTGCCGGTAAGTAGGTGGTTAAGAGTTTATAGTATTCCGCACTAAGACCATCAGGGCCTGGGGTCTTGTTATTAGGGAGAGTTTTAATAATAGTTGCAATTTCTAAGGGTGTAATTGGTTCGGTGAGCCTCTCCCTATCAGCCGGCAATAATTTAGGGATCTTAGCGCTGTGGAAAATATGAGAAATCATAGCCGAGTCAGTTGGGTCTTCTTTATAGTAGTTCACAAAATATCCCGCAAACGTTTGTGTAATATTACTAGGGTCTGTTATCACCTCTCGGGCAGCGCTGGAGATTCGTACCACAGGGCGTTGAGTGGATTTAGAGTATCGCACAAAGTATTTCTAGCATAGTTATGAGAAAGTGTATATGATTGTCGTCAACATAATCATTCCACTTTGTGATCAAATAGGCCCTAAATACCTCGGAGTGGTAAAGATAAGTAGGAAACCTCCAGTTGCGAGAAGCGTGAAGGGAGACGTGCAATCGAATCTCCAACCAAATGGGAGCATGGTCTGAGACCATTATTTGGCCCACCGTGGCATCTAACAAACAATGTAAAAGCATTTTTGGGATAAATAAGTAGTTAATTCTGGAGAATGAGTCATGGGGGTGAGAATAAAAGGTATACTGCCTATCAATTGGGTTAAGGTATCTCCAGCCATCCTTCAAAGAAAAGTGTTCTAGCATCGGCAGGGAGGATAATGCAGCAGAACGGTCAGAGCTCCCTGAAGCATCTAAGGCAGAGTTTGCCACCGAATTAAAGTCTCCTCCAAGGATAATATTAGGAGCAGACATTCCCAGGAGGAGTTCATTGACTTTGTTCATAAAAACAGTAAGGCCAATAAACGGGGCATAGACATTAACCAGCGTAAATGTCTCAGTGTACAATTTAACAGTGAGGATAAGATATCTTCCATCTGGGTCTCTGATCACAGACTCTACCACAAAGGGCAGCCTCTTGGAAAACAAAATGGAAATCACCCTAGATTTTTTGACATACATAGAAGAATAACACTCACTGAGCCGGGGCGCCTTTAGGGTATTATGAGTAGGGTCACACCAGTGCGTCTCTTGGAGATACACGATATCAGGATGTAATCGTTCAAGATGACTAAGGACTTTCTTTCTCTTAATTGGGGTATTTAAGCCTTCTACATTCCAGGAAAATAGGTGTCGGGAGGATAACGAACTGTTATTACTATTAGATTGTGTCATGAGTACGAGCTAATTTGCAGGAATTCCTCAACCGACTCCCTGCAATACACAAGAAGCCTGCAGACAGCCAAGAACTAGTGACCCAGAGGAGTCCCAGCGAGCACCCCATGGTGTCCATGGATCAATGCACACACATAATACACATTGGAATAGAAAATAACACTTTTCCCATTTTGTTTTTTTTTTAACCAAAACATGGTGTTTAGAATTCCACGCCAGACAACAAAACAACTGCTCAATAGACTTGCTCAATTATCAGTTGGTTCTGAGGACAAACAAGGCCCAAGGTCCTGGGAAGCCAACTTGTAATCAGATCATGCAGTGCTGGAGTCTTGACCTCCTCCGGGAGCCCTATGAGGCGAAGATTATTACGGTGACTTCGACTTTCCAGATCCTCCAATCGATCTTGAAGATTCGTAATCAAGGCCTCCTGAGACTGAAAAGTAGCAGAAACAGAAAGTCTTTCATCTTTGATATCGGAGACTCGTGACTCCAAAGCAGTGACTCTTTGGCCCTGGGAAACTAGCTCCGCCAAGACAGAGGAAATACACGATGACAACTTGTCCAGATTGGAGTCCAACAGCGGAGAAATTATGGTGATAAGGTCTTGAGCTGTTAAACGATCGTTGGAGGAAGATCCCGGAACAGAGCCTAGACGACAAGTCAGGCAAGCATAGCAAATTGTATAATCAGCACCACAGGTGATTGTGGCAGTTCAGATAAATAACATCCCAGACCAGTGCAGCAATCTGGAGAATAATGCCTCAGGTAGAGATGGCAGACTGGGTAAACAACACCACAGATGTATATCACACAGTAGACATACAATAATTCAGACTAATGTGATGACATGGAGAGCAATGCCATAGGCAGGTAAAACAAGGTGACGAGCTATGCCTTGAGCAAATGTAGCGGAGTAAATAAACAGCCCACAGGCAGATACAACGGTGTGGATATAATGTGCCTTAGGTTCAAGCTGCCGAGTGGGGAAATAATGACGGAGGTACAATTTGCAGATTAAGATAAATAGTGCCTCAGGCAAGTCTGGCAAATGGAATAATTAACACCTCAGACAACTATAGCAATATATGGACAGAGTGGTAGGATAACAAAGCAAGTTGGATGACAAAACTTTAGGCAAATATTGCACAGTAAAGAAACAATGCCTCAGACGAGTGCAGTAAATTGAGGAAGCAATGTGACATGCAAATATTGCAGATTAGATAACCAGACTTCAGGTAAGCACATCAAATGGAACAATAAATATTTTACCGAAATAAAAAGAATCCCAAACCCACCATCCAACCTAACTATAACCCACCCTTAGCTCCCTTCTAACTAATGTCAAGGTGCAGCAATGTACAGTTAGCAGAGAATCCAGTTTGCAAGATTTGAGGCTTCATTTGAGGCCTTGACTTCCAGGCCATACCACGTTGAGTGGAGAACGCGGCTCCAAAAAGGAAGAAAAAAATCAAAATAAACTCCGAATCATGTGCCAAATAGATGGACGAGTGGAATAAAGTAAAACTAGATAAAAAAAAACGGGTTAAAACGACTAGATGGATGTGGATTTGTAAGCAAGGTGAGGTGCGCAATTAAATAGCAGCCATCTCAAGGGCCCGTGCTCTATTGGATTCAGATCTGGTGACGGTGGAGGCAATTGGAGTACAGTGAACTCATTGTCATGTTCAAGAAACCAGTTGAAGATGATGTGAGCTATGTGACATTGTGCATTATCCTGCTGGAAGTAGCCATCAGAAGATGGGTACACTGTGGTCATAAAGGGATGGAC
>VKOC01006123.1:0-28882 GCA_009364415.1 Spea multiplicata
CTCATTATCCTTACTTACCTTGTTGAGTCCTGCGGTGGAAGCGGGAGGCGTCCGTCTTCCCGCTCTGCCGCAGTGCGCGTTTCACAGCATGAAACGCCGGCACCAAGGCGGAGTCACGGAGAGTGAGGGGCGCGAGCGGTTGCTGAAAACTTCACGAGCGACTGCTCAGCGCCCCTGCCCGGGACTTAAATTAAAACACCGTTATTTTTTTGTTTTAACTTTATTTAACATCCTCCGTGTTAAATAAAGTTAAAAAAAACTTTATTTAACATGGAGGCTGTTAAATAAAGTTACAAAAAAAACAACAATGTTTTAATTTAAGTCCCGGACGGCACCCCTGTTGCCCCTAAGGCCGGCCCTGGTTCCTGTATTCTCCATTTTAAATGAAGGCTCAAATCTACACTAATCTAATGAAATAGTATATATATTAATGTAACAAGGAACACGTACAAAAAATACATCCATCAAGATTTAATCATTCAGTAAATGGATACCAGTGCTGTTATAAAGGTCTGTTTCTAGACTGCATGGCCT
Source organism: Spea multiplicata (assembly GCA_009364415.1). Classification (NCBI taxonomy): domain Eukaryota; kingdom Metazoa; phylum Chordata; class Amphibia; order Anura; family Pelobatidae; genus Spea; species Spea multiplicata. The sequence goes on from VKOC01006123.1 coordinate 535, forward strand.
CCATGGTATTGTTTGCCCTGTGCCTACTTCTGTAGATATGTCATACATGAACACTCAACATAGAGGAAACACGAAGCATGGGACAGACTCTCTTTGAGGTTGGTCCAAAATAGCAGCTGAGGATGTTGCCCTGGGTCAGTTTGATTGCCATCGCTCTTTCTCTAATGTAGAGAAAAAGTTATACTGGCTTTCACATTTGGCGTGAGTCCTCATAGACCAGCCAATTACTTTGTTTAAACAAGTGTTTCCAATCCATGGCCAGCATGTTTAATAACCATCAGAGTTCTCCACTAAGTGTGTAATGTTTTTGTATAACCAGTCCAAACTATGCATATAATATCCAAAATGAAAATGCTGATCCGGCCAGTCTAGTTATCTGCAGCATTATATGTTAGATGTTACGATGTCATTAATTACATTGTGTTTCAGCTCTTATCCTGTGTTTCAATATAAATCTCTACTCTAAACAATATATTATTATATATCTAATATCAGACACAACAGGAGTTAAGAACCAAGGTATACAATACTCTCTGAGAAGGGTTGGAGTATTTAGTCCACAGCTGGAACTAGAGGGCAAGATGTTTCCCAACACAGATGCCTAAATTGCTTACTTTTCTATTAGAATAGCTACTAGTAGGACATTTTGGTTACATTCCATTGGGTATTCCCAACTGCGTTTGATAACGCAGGATTTACAAGAATAATGTGTCTAGCACACCCAAATTCAGAGCATTCCTCTTACTGCAATAAGTAAGCAGTTCATATCCCTCTGCAAGGCTCATACACATGTTTGCTGTCATCGACATGGTAGCAAGTGCAAATGTTTAGTGACAAGAATCGATGCAGTGAGAACAGCAAAGACTTGCAGATCAGAACAACGATGACATTGAATACATCTGGGGGAAGGTGAAATGGATAATGGTAAGAACACACATAATGAAAATTTAAAGCACTTTACTTTCCACTGTGCATTATAATTCCAATGGCTAGTGACAATTTTACCTCCTAAACCATTGTGATGTCATGAAAAAGTTCAAAGCCACTGCATCTACATCATCAAATAACTTGACAATAAATAGTGTTATACACTATGTTACTAATATATAGTTATGAAAAAAGGTTGGAACATCTGATGTGCGAGTGCCTGGTCACAGAAAGGCTGAGCAGACTATTGCTTACCAAAGAACCACATAGTCCCCTGGCACTCAATGAGTGAAACCAATCCATTTTTGGCTATGGTTTTCATTGGTTTGGAAGCCTATGATTTTAAAGCTCACTACTGCCACCTGCCAGCAGAGATCAGTAATGCCCATCATACAAATGTTACAACTCCACTGAGAGTGCTAAATAAGACATGTGTATATGCAAATTGATATTGCTATTTTACATGTTTATTTTTTAATGAAAATTTAAATTAAATATTTAATATCAGTGATCAACAATAGATTGCAAAACCCATAAAAAGGAGACTTAAATACGTACTATGTGTACTAACCAGGGAATGTTGGGTATCTGGAGGAGCAATTTTGAAACAAAATTACTTAATATGGTGAATAAGAAGGAGTAATAATGGCAAGTTACAAATATTGCATACCCTTTCATAATACAATCTATATAAACTTAAATAATGGAGTTACTGAAAAGTATGTACGGTACATATATATATATATAATTATATATATATATTATATATATATATATAATACACACACACATATACATTACATACACATTATTTTTGGCTGATAACAGATATATTTTCATATAAACTACCAACAGCTCCATGCAATGTGACAGCAATTTTTTAGCTAACAACCTCTGCAGTGCTAGGAAAACTTGCAAAATTATTTCCAAAACATAAAGACATAAATTTTCATTTTTTGATATCCTTGAGATCCTTCAGTTTTTATGAATATTCTGTTTTTTTTATGAATAATTTGATTATTTACAAAGACAAGGAGAGAAATAAAAAGCTAAAGTACAATTCAAACCTTCCAAAAAATGTAATTACTACAGACTTACTCGAAAAGATGAAAAATAGCTCATCAATATTCCGGACCTGTGTACTAACAGGAAAAAAACAGGGATTTTATTGTGATCATATTTTAGATTTATTACCACCTCGGAATGCAAAGGAGCCGAGTAATCAGAAGGCGTGAGACTAATATTACTGTGATATTGACAGACAGCGCTTTGAACGCACGCCGAATGAGCAGTTATATGAAGTGAAGACACTTAAAACTTCACAAGCTGACGCATAAATATCCATAAGAAGAACCCGGCGTATCACAGACGGATGCATGATAACGAGATTCTTACTCTATGCTTCGCTTCCTTGTCAGTACAAATGAATGGGATTAAAACTGTCTCTGTATGTAGCAGAGAAGATGAGTTCAAATAATATAAAAACAATGCTACGCCATGTCTGGTTTGATGCAGATTCCCAAACCCAGGCTGTGGTTGAACCGCTACTCAATCTGTTCTGTGGTTAACGTCGTGTAAAACCTTAATCCTCATTTAAAGTTTTAAGTTTATCTATGTGCCAAATGGGGATGAATAATAAATGTGTGGATTGGTTGACCAAACATGTTCCTACGGAGCTCACACATTAAAACCTGAATACTTAATCAGAAAAGGGCATTTTGCTTCCATGAATTTGCCACAATCAATATATGGACAATTATTTCAGAATCACATTGCCAGCCATATGTCCCCTTTTCTGGGGGTATGGTTCTGGTTCAGACACTACATCTTGCTAGAGGTGGCCATGTTTCGTGTCTACACCTCCTGCAAGGTAGTAACAATTATTATAGTACTATTATTTTCTGCAACACTGCACAATGGGTAAACAGGGCATAACAAAAAGGCCATCACCTAACACAAGTACACATCCATTCTCACACACACCAGTACACATCCATGCTCACACACAAGTACACATCCATGCTCACATACATAAATACAAACACATCCATCCCACCTCCTGCCCGCCCCCGCTTACTTCTCACCGCTCCAGCAGCTTTCTCTCGGTTTCACCACGGGGTCATAATGTGACCCCGAGACGTTCCTGCCTCCAAATAATGATTCAAACTAGTTAACCTGGGGCGCTGCGGTCTAGGTCGGAAGGCCCCTTTCTAAACGATTTTGAATCTGTATGAGGAGACAGGAACGAGGGGTCGGAGGGTGCGCACGGGACCCCCTAGAGGCGCGGGTCCCGTCTTAGCTGCGACCCATGTAGTTACACCAGTGTATGTAACTCAGCATAGCAACAAAAGAAAACAAGCAGTACCTCTGCTCAGATAATGTGATAAAAATTCTGTTTATATTATCCTAGCTGACAGATACTTGGTTATGTTAGGGCATTGAGTTGGCACGTGGCTCATTAAAACATCTGGAGACATGGCAAAACAGTGGCAGGATAGCTTGAGAATCGAGGAAGAACTGTGTTCTTCTACAGCATGCAGGAAAAAAGCAGGTCGCTTACTTCTTATGTACATTTCTTCAGATTGATAAATATTCACTGTCTTGGTAAGGCCTAATTGAGAGCTTCCCACTGACAAAAAGGAGTGGCAGCAGGTTTAGAGCAGCAACCAAAACATAATTCATCACCATTTGGACTTGACGAATTTATTATGTTGCTGATGAAAAGAAAGCAGTGAAATTTAATGGAAACTAAAGATGCTACTTATCATATAGCCTCAATTTGTGTGTAGGTGGGAAATTAATGACAAATTTAATTACCGGTACTAAATAATTTTGAAAAAAAATCATTCTTCATAAAACATTGGGAGCCAGAAAAGGTTAAGTGCATTGAGTTATACTCTGATTCAACATAACAAGTAAATGTTTAACAGGGATTTATAATAAATTGCTCAATGATGTATGACATCGAAAGGGTTAACCATGTAATTTAAAATTCTACCCGAGTAAAAGGGAAGGTCTAGAATAAATGTGAATTTATATTCCTGAATATGCTATAAGCATTTGATCAGTTTTGATAATCTTTTGCTTCTCCTCTCTAAATTCATAATCTACACCATGTTTTTTTTTGGTCTGTTTTGCGATTTCCAATGGGAAAGAAATTTCAAGAAAACTGAAAAAAAAAATCAATTTTTTTCCAGTAATGTTTTTCCAGATGAAAATATTTGTGCTTGTGTTTACCGAATGTAAGTTGAACAATGGAAGTGAATGAAACACGAAAACTAATTGGCATGTAATTAACATTATTCAAATAAATCGCATCTTACTGATGTAGACAGATTATATTTGATGTGCTGCAGATAATGTGCAAGAAGCTGCCATCTTTTGAGTAAATATTAGTAAAGGTAGGTTAAGTGGTCATCGTGGTTATAAAACCAGTTGTGATATTAATTTGCCTTTGAAACATGGCTTCTCGGACTATATTATTTGAATAAAAAAACTAAAGATTTAATTTATAGTTTATAATAAAAGCTCTCAAAATGCATCTGTAATATTAAAGCAGATCTGGCAGCTATCTTATATTTCAGATTAGATAATACATCCAAACAGCGTACCAATTCAAGTTATGTGTATGAGGAATAGGAAGCCATATTATGTGTATCCTAGTAGGAGCAGCCATCTTAAACTCATGTTTTCAAAATATACATGATTGTTTCTCCTCATTAAGTTGTTAAATTGTTAAATTGCTATTTTTTCCATTGGTCTCAGTTTCTTTTAGATAAAACAGTCCTATACTTCCAAAAGTAATACCTCTAGAACAACTACTGATTGAAAAACAAAATGTACCATTTACAGATAATTTGATTAGTTAATTTAGCTAAATTAAAACAGGTAAAGCTGGTAGTAGACGGTATTGGTTTATAATTCAAAAGACATTAAATAAACATTCCTTTACGCCCTTCACTTTAGCTTAATATGGCATGGATGGAAAGTCTCCATGTTTGACCTGTATTCGGATGAAGCATTACTCCGATTCCCAGGTTACTTTACTTGTTTTATGGGCAGGGGAGCAACGTTTAGCCGCGCCTACTCCCCACCCACATTCCCTTTTACTCCACCTCTATGTGCAGATAGCCCCGCCCACAAGGGTGGTAAGCCATGTGCCATGCAGAGCTAGCCCTATACAGCTGGCTAGTCCCATTCCATTAAGAGACTGCTTCCGCAGAAGTTCTCCACTCTGTCTGTTGGTCTGCCTAGCAGGCTAGATGCTACTAGATGCTGGTATGATTTAGTCTTGACCTTTTGAGATAAATGATGGCCGTCCATAAGGTGAAACTACGGTATTAAAAAAAAAGCCTATATTACAAGTAGGTGTGTAAAAACAAGGACATATTGAATGCACCAGCTTCACCCAGATGTAGCTTGTCTAGAAGAAGACAACAAAAGAGAATTACATTTGTATAGCATGGCTGTTGCTAGTGTATTCGAAAAAACCTTAATCTTGGATATTTATATTTTCACAGCAGATAACGGACAGAATAGATATACGACAGTATAGTAGGTGTACTTAAATTTTCAGAATCCTTGGTCATAATCCACAGCCACAGACATACCAGTCCTGGCCACTTATTGATGTGGGTACCACTGATATCACTCACAGCAAAAGACATAAATGGGAGTTATAGTTCTGAAAACCTGATATGCCAGTAGCTACATGTACAAGTAAAAGGGGAATTTAGCAGCTCATCTGGTAAAAGAATATGTGTGCGTGTGTACATGCGTATATGTGTGTGCATGCGTATGCATAGCTTTCTTGTATAATTACTACTTACGCAGATATGATTATATCGTATTAAATAAATAGTTAAAACCGTCTTTTCAGTGCTATTTACAGGATAACATGCAAATATAAGCTAGCTGGCAAGTAGATATCAAAGGAGTTGTATTTTTTTTTTATCAATTAATGTAATTTGCTCCTATAGGGTTTCACTGCCAAAGCCAGTGTCATTTCAATGAACTGCATCATTACTTCCCATAGATGCCAAATACTTACAAGGAAACAAGGGTAGAAGCAGTTCACTCAGACGCACTATATAGAACCCGTCCAGGTGGACAGAGCTTTTGTACCTCCATGGTGCAAAAGATTTTGGATTTCTGAGCAACCATTTGGATCGTGGCGAGATCGGTTGCCACATATAGACCAGTGTAGTCAAAATAGAACCAAAAATGAAGATCTAGCTTAACAGATTACTGTAAGCACAATGCATCACTTTTTTTAATTCTTGAGGGGTGGATATTACATGATACAATATACACATTCCTTGTAGTGGTATATTTATAGCTTTGAGGGATCAGAAGTCATGAAAAGTAGGTCTGAAACTCAAAGGGTTAATAGATGTGTATCACATTCAAGAACTACAAATATACACTACATTAAAAAAAAAAATCATTTGAATTAAAACAAAATTGTAAATTTAATGTAAAACGTTGTGGCACAAAGGGGAGCATTTTTGGGGAATTGTCTGTTGTGTCTGGATTTCACATACACCAGGCAGAAATATGCCGTTTACTCAAATATTGCAGCACTTTTCTTAAGACTAATTCCAATAAAGCAAAACTACCATATTCCGCTGATTAGAAAGCCGAAGACTAAAATTCATTTGCTCAGACATTAGAGTGAGAATCCTTGACTCCAAATGCCAAGCCTATTACACTTCATTAAGACATAATTAGAATTGCACAAGGAAGAGCCGAGTATAATTTATTCTTTACAACACCCCCACCAGAGGTCTGGGAAGGTTTGCTTACAGCTTCCGTGATCGGAATACCTGGCCAGATATCTCTCTACACACCAAATATCAAGGTGTACAAAGTAGAAATGAGCTGAGAGCGAGGATTAGTTGGCATTCTGCTTTGGTGAGAAATTCAGCAAGGTCTGGCCAGACTCCAGAGCAGTAAACAGATTACGGCATGGTAATGCTGCTGTCAGGAGCAGTTTTACTCTGCTATCTATTGCTTTCAGTGGGAAGTTATTTGGGTTGTACAGAGTCTGGCTCTCCTACAGAGCAAAAACATCATAAATAAAGTACTTATTGCATCCTTGGCTACCCCCCCTCCCAGGCTCTCTCTGCAGTCTAAGCATTGACCAGTTACACACAGATATACAATGAGTGATCACAATCCCTGCGTCCCCCTAGTACGTACTACATAAATAAAATCACAAGGACACCTCTGCCCCAACCTGAAGCCAAATCCACAGCAAGCCCAGTGCCTGTCACGCAAACACATGCAATGCTCTGTGCTAGGTGGACGCATTCCCAGAATAAGAGATGGCTGGATCCAGGGTGTATCCATGGCAATAACACTAAAATTAACCACATCATAAGCACAATAAAGCAAACAGAACCTGCCAGCAAGGAGGAGTTCGGACCTCAGCTTTCAGGGAGTCTACTGTACCTTGGACAGCTCCAGCAGAGCCAGCAGGGTGAGGAGGAGGAGGCTGCAAGGAGTCTGCATGATGCTGCTCCCCTGTCTGGCCAGCTCATCAGCACTGCTCTTTGCTGCACATCCTGCGTTGTCCCTGGTGCTGATCCAGCAGCCAAAGTTTGGTGGCCAGCAGCCGGCGAAAAGCGAGTAAAGGGAGCAAGAGAAGGTGCTGACTGAGGAGAGGAGGGATACTAGAAGAGGTGTTCAGACCTGGGTAACGGATGTGACATCACACAGGCTCTCGGGGCTCTTCATGCAGTGATTTGGGGGGACGTAGCTTCAGGAGGGGAGAGTAGCAGGTACCCTGGCACTAGGGCTGAAGGCTGAAAATATGGTTACTCTCCCCTTAAATTCTCATAAATCTTTCACAGATATATTCGTATTACGCCCCCCGTGTTCCCGGTCCTTTTGTGGTTTCACTTGAAGTGTCTAGTTCCCTCACACCCTTAGCAGGACTATCGATCTCCACCTCTTCTCTGGATCCCGTTCATAGCTGTTCTGTGAATGTCACTGACAGTCTGCAGAGAGAGACGCGCTCCCGTTGGCTCTGTTCCTAAATGCTGGGGAATCACACGCCCCTATAGTACAAAAAGGCACTGTGTATACCCCCCAGCACTTCACCTGGAGGATTCCAGCCCGTCGCTACTACGGAATTATTAACTCTCCCCCTGTCAGAGGAGACAACAAAGCTCATCCCTCTCTCAGTAGATCTCTGACACCCCCAGATTTAACCCTTTCCGTGGTAAAAGGCATGAGCCATGCTTTTGCAGTGCCCCACACTCTTGCGAAGGGTTAATTGCTAAGACGTCTACTATTCAGATGAGGTGGGTGGGTTAATACTGCTTTTCGTTCTCGTGGCTGAGCACAGAAAGGGAGGTAGGATGGGGACTGAATACAATGGAAAAATTGGCTTCACTCAGAAAACCGGCGGGGAGAGAATTATTTCACAAACACACAACCTGTTACCTCATTTCCAGCTGCTGCTGTAATGACAGCAAGAAAAGAGCCAGCTGTTTTATACAGAGAATTAAAACTGTGAGAGGTGTTTCTGTCCCCATCGGTGTAGGAGATCGAAGGAAGAAAGTAACGCATTCTGGCCCATGAAAGGTTCCTGCAGCTTCTGTGATGTCCTCACACATCACAAGATACACATAGTTCTCCAGCGTAATCGGGTTGTGTACAAACGTATCTGGAAAAACAAATGAATAACTGGGAGCGAGTGATTTTAAAGATAAACAATGGCTTCTGTACTGGCCAATATTGCAGCTTAAACAATGGGTTACAGGCTGGGCTAGTTAACCGAGTGGGAAAACCATGGGAGGGGATTAAAGGATTTGGATAACAATATGATCGTCGTAGCCTTTTCTCTACTTACAAAAGCAGCCAGAAAACCCCCCATGGTGTAGAGCAGCCTCTCAGAAGAAACCCAGCTGACCACAGGCAATCCTCGTGAGCATAAGCCATGGGCCACTGGTAAAAGAGCTCTGGACATCAGATACTGTATTTGCAGCATCCCCTATCACACCTCTGATCATTCTCTCCTGCATCTCACTTTTGCCCCTGCTACCTCTCTCTCTCCATTTTCCTTCTCCCTCTGGGACCCCTGCGCCCCTTACTTACCCATTACGTTCACAAACCATGGAGGCACCTTTGGGTGGAAGGGGCTGGCACTGGACACATTATAGATTCTTTTAGAGGTGGCAGTTAAATGAGGTGGCAGCTAGCCACAATGGTGGGGGGAAGGATAGATGAAAGTTGGAAGATATTTCAGATTGCCAACTTGGTTCACTCGTGGCTGAGATAGTGGTGCAGCCAGAAATGGTGGCCAGATGGCAGCATGGCCAAACTGCTAAGCACCAGGAATACTACTGTGTGATTGTACAAAATAAAGTGACTCATACTTGATGTTATCATCAAACTTCAATTCAATTTCATCCAGCAAATAAAGGGAGCCCAGTAGGGTGTATGTAGCCTAAAGCTGTTCTGTCACTTTTTAAACTCTACGTTTAATAGGTCAGTACATAAATTAAGTAATGGTTTTACCAATAAAATACGCGATACACCCAGACTTGGGGTGCCCACACTATTTTTTCCAAACCATACTCATTTCACGTAATGCTGACTGAAACACATAAAGTTCTGCCCTGCAATGTGTGGAATGTATACATGTTAATTAATTAATTAGACATCCCTCATACTGCAAAAAAAAAACATTATATATGCATGTACAAGGTATGTGTCCGTGTTGGCCTACCTACCTTAGAGGGACAATTCCCTGACAAGTCACTAAAGAAGAAAGGATATTAAAGTATTCTGTGAATAAAATGCATTAAGATGAAAGAAAAAAGAAAACGTTTACAAGAGCTAAAAGTTGCAGCCCTGCAGCTGCCCTCCTCCTCTGTAGTCTGAGGATTCTTACCACTCATTGGCTGCTTGAAGCTGAACACATGTTCTGCATGCAGAATAACTGGGAGGGCGCAGGGGTACCAATGGAGATAAGACACCATGTAGAGAGAGGTACATGTTATGTACACATGTAATGCCACAAAAACAGCCTTATTATATACAGCTAAAATACATCATATGACGGATTAACTCTTTGAGTGCCACGCAGTGGCGTCGGCAGAGGGGGGGCCAGAGGGGGCCATGGCCCCCTACATCATGCTGTGCCCCCCGGTGTGCCCCCCCAATTGAAACGCTGTTTTAATAGACCCGGAGGAGAGAGAGAGGCGTCGAGCGGTCGCTGAGGAATAAGTTCTCAGCAACCGTTCGGCGCCTCTCACTCTTCTCCGCGACCGCGAGGCCTCTGCCTCGTCATATCCGGCGCTTAGCAGTAAAGCCGCGCACACTGCGGCAGAACCAAGGATACAGAGACCTCGCGATCTCACCGCTGGACAAGCCCAAGGTAAGTGAACTTCAAAGGTGGGGGTAGAAAGATAGGAGGAGGTTAGGGAGTCAGAAGAGGTAGATAGGAAGTGAGAAGGGGTAGATAGGGATAGATTGGGAGGGAGAGGGCATAGATGGGATAGATAGGGAGGGAGAGGGGGTAGATAGGGAGGGAGAGGGGGTAGATGGGGATAGATTGGGAGGGAGAGGATACGATGGGATAGATTGGGAGAGAGGGGATAGATAGGATGGATTAGGAGAGAGGGGATAGACATGGGGGGGGGATAGAGTTGGGAAGGGAAGATGGGATAGAAAATGTGATTGGGAGGGAAGAGGGGGTAGATAGGATAGATTGGGAGGGAGAAGGGGTAGATAGGATAAGATTGGGAGGGAGAGGGGGTAGTAGGATATTGGGAGGAGAGGGGTAGATAGGGAGTAGGATGGGAGTAGATTGGGATAGATTGGGAAGGAGAGGATAGATAGGATAGATTGGAGGGAGATTGGATGATGGATAAGAATTGGGACGGAGAGGGATAAGATAGGATTGATTGGGAAGGGAGAAGGGGTAGATAGGATAGATTGGTGAGGGGGGGTAGAATTGGGAGAGAGGGGGTAGATGGGATAGATTGGGAGGAGAGGGGATAGATGGGATAGATTGGGAGGGAGAGGGGATAGATGGGATTGATTGGGGAGGGAGAGGGGGTAGATAGGATAGATTGGGAAGGGAGAGGGTACAAGGAAATAGATTGGGAGGGAGAGGGGGTAATAGGATATGATTGGGAGGCAGATGTGGAGATATGGAAGGCAGATGTGGTAGATATGGAGGCAGTTGGGTAGTAGGGAAGGGAGAGGGGGTAGATTTAGGATAGATTGGGAGGAGAGGGGGTAGATAGGATAGATTAGAGGGAGAGGTGTTGTTTATGGGACAAACATGGCGTACGTTCAGCTGTTTGGGGACAAAGTTGGCACAATGTGTGATTTGGGTGCTGGTCAGGTTCTATGTGGGCAGTGTGGACACCGGGGTTGGCTTTGGGGTGTGTGACCAGTGATATATGCCTGTAATTTAGGGGATTTTATCTATACTTTTAATGCAGAGTTTATATGTCATTTCCAATTGATTTATACCTGCAAAGCTGGGTTTTGTGTCATTCTGTTCATCTGTATCGGCTATATTTCCATACATTATTTATGTTTACCTGCAAATATAGGATTTGTATGTCTTATTCAGTTGATCAGTACCTGGGGTGCTGTTTCCATGTGTTGATTATTTGATCTAAACCTTAAGTGCTGAGTGTACATGTGATTTCCAGTTGATATATACCTGCAATGCTGGGTTTGTGTGTTCTCTTGGTTTATACCTGCAATGCTATGTTTCCATACATTATTTATGTATACCTGCAAATACAAGTTTTTTTTATCTCATTCAGTTGCATGTGCTGTTTCCATGTGTTGTTTATTTGATCTATACCTGAACTACAGGGTGTAAGTAAAAGAGCGGTATGGTTTAGTGAATGAGGGGATAAAGGGACTCTGGGGATGATTACAGGGGAGAGGACCTCTCAATGTCACGGTGCAGGACTGACTCTCACGGTCTTCCCCTGATCTGCAGTCAGTGTGGGAATTTTGTTTTTTTTTAGTATGGTAGCGGAGGGAGTGATTGCATGCAAGGAAGCGTTGAGCGGGAAATGCTTGGGTAGGGTCCAATTTTTTTACTATAAAATATATTGGCAGCAGGGTCTAATATTTATATATATATTGGTACCCGGGGCAAATATTTATATATGTTTTGGCAGCAGGGGCTTATATTTATTTATATATTGGCAACAGGGTCTAATATTAATATATATTGGCTGCAGGGGCTAATATTAATATATATAGGAAGGGGGGACTAATAGTACAGGGGGACCCCTGTTATGTCTCTGGTGAAAATACCTGTTAGAGTTCCCTTGCACAACAATGAAGTAAACCCCCCAGGGACCCCTCTGATCACTGTATCAGCCCTGTCACAGCTCTGTCATAGGGATGCAGCATACATGCCACTCATCTGTGGGGTATCACACTGGCACTGCAACCCCTGTGACCACTTGTCCGCCCCGTTAAAGCTGCTAGGCATGGGTAATACCAATCAGATACATGCTGTATAATAATAATAAGGAATAAGCTACATAAGCATTGGAAAATTAACTAAGCAAAACACAACTCTGGACTGGAAAACACGCAGAAAGAACACAAGAAAATTGGCCAAACAATATGGAGGAAATGCTGAGTTGACAAGGTCACTAATGAAGCCTAAATATTGTATATGTGTGTGCTTTATTATCAGATACCTGCTGTGGTTCAGCTGTGATGAAAAGTAAAAAGTTTAGACCAGGGTCTGATGACCAGGAGATGGTGGCACGCCTGGTTTCCAGTAAATCTCTGTAGCATTTTGCAGCACAGTCTGGTGGAGACCACCCTTTCTCCCTTCCTAAATCTTTTTTTTTTTTTTTATATATTATTGACAAAAAAAACAAATATAAATTAGGCGAGATGGAGCTGGGGCAGGAGCAAAAATTACCTAGATGTAACCAAGGTTAGGGGTGAGTTCCGGTCTATTTATGAGCCTTAGTCTATTGATTTTTTGGAGGCATAAATCCCAATTGCAAAATTTTTTTGGGGATATATGTACGATTCGAGAAACCTCCCTTTCCATGGTGATTTGATAAATCAGTTGTTTCTCAAAATGGGACCAAACAAAATGTCTACCTTGTTTCCATTCCCTGGCGATACATCTCTTGGCTGCCAAGCATGTGTGTATGGTTAGGTTGAACTGGGACGGAGACAGCGAGGGCCAGCCTTGATGTAATATAAGAGATGAAGGTAAGTTCGGAATATTTATATCATCAGCTCTTTTCAAAAAGACTAAGATGTCTACCCAAAATTTAGCCGCTATTGGGCAAGCCCACCATAAATCATTTTGGTGACTGAATGGTTCAGCGTATCAAACAGAAGGTGACAAGCTACCAGGTCTAGATAAGTGATTTCAAGTTGTCAAAGAATTCAGTGTATTGGAATCTTCTAGTACTTTAGAAAAGGTGTTCAATAAATGCAGCAGTCTATTAATATGTTGCTTCAGACTTGCTATGCTCCATCTGTTACATATCCCATCAACCTGAGGTCCGCTCCCTTGCATGCAATGAAGCAAATAGAAAGTCATTAGCATCTGGGTAACTCTAGAGGACTGCGTATAACATGCGTTTTACAAAAAGAGGTCAATTCAAAGATAAAATGCTCTGTTAAACTTCTCAGTACGAAATCTAAACAAGCTGATAACACATATGTTCATATACCACTAAGATCAACATGGCTGTATGAAAACAGAGGCATGGTTCCAAAATGAAATCGAGAAGATATGTAGTGGAAAATGTGCCCAAAGGCAATGTCAGTGATACCATTTTATGCAAGTGTTGGATTCATTCTTTTGGTAAATAAGAAGGCTAGTTTAACAGTACAGTGGGTTTTGTACTGACGGTGCGCACTCAGCTAATACTAAGTTGACAAAAAAATGAAATTGAAATCTGAGATTTTTTGTTTATTTTTTAAATATGACACCAACACGTTACACACTAGCAAACACAAAGGGTAACCAAACTTTGGCAGAATGCATCCATACTAAAACCTTAAATAAACTTGTTCTAGCTGTTATAAATACCTAAAATATATAAATAAACAGAACAATTCTTCTCAATTTAACAACACAGATATTATTTAAAATAAATTTTCATTAAAGCAGTGGATTTTGTGGTTGAGGAGAAAAATTTTTTTCCATGGAACTTCCCCTGTAATACAAAAGAAAAAGTTTGCAACAGCTGGTTGCTCTTTTTTTATACCAGTTTTTATCAATGTGTGTCAATGTTATTGTCAATTTTGTATATTGTCAATTTCCTCTGTTCCCCTGTTGTAATAGCATTTCGGAATCTGCTGGCGCTCAATGTAATGTAATGTAGTAGACTACAGGCTGATGAAAGGCAAGTATCTGAAACTAGAAATACCCAGACTTCATCCATCTAAAGCCTTAATTGCAAACTTATACTGCCATTAGCTTTCATTAAAAGAGAGTGTTGTTTTCTTACTTTGTTCCTTAAAATTACAACAAATTGGCCTTTAATGAGAGCATACTTTTACTCCCGTCTCCTAAAAAAAAAAGAACTGGGAAGCTTATGTATGAAGCATGGTTCTGAATCAATGTGTATGAAAGCCTTTATTTTTCTACGTTCTGTACATTTGTGCTACTGGCTTTGCATTTTTTTGCACCTAAGCCCAATATTTATCAAACACAAATGCATTAAACATATTAATTTACTGAAATATACCATTTACGCACAAAACAGCCAAGAGGCTAACAGCAGATTAAAATGGCATACTGTAAGTACCAACATCATACTATTCATTCTGGAGCCCTTTTAATCTTATGCTGCAAGGCGTATCATTGAATGCTGACAGCCAATTGTTGTCCCAAAAATGCGGAGGTGATTGGGTCCTAAAGATAGTAATTTTATGGCAAGACAGGAGGCTTCATATTTGCATAACTTCTTTACTACAAAACCTCCAGCAGCAAAGTAATTATGAAATATTACCATATTACAAGATTTAAAAATAAAATGGTGAGACATCTACCTACTCTATACATAAAAATACTATAATGTTAACAACAATAATTGTGATAATTATCTATTTGCCATAAATCACATGGGTAACTTTAAAGCTAAGGTAATTATATCTATATAGTGTATTAGACAAACTGCTTGATATATATATGTATATATACATGGGCGTAGGAACCACCAAAACATCTGAGGGGGCAGCATTTCCCCCATCAGATCCCCACTTTCTCCCCATCTCTCACACCCCCTCTCCCCCTTCTGACACTATCTACCCCCCCCATTCTTACACGATCCAAGCCCTCTCACACACTATCTACCCTCTCCCTACCCCACCTTCTCACATTATCTACCCCCCCTTCTCAAACTATCAACCCACTCCCTACCCCCTTCTCACTAGCCTATTAGGGGGTTCCTACAGCCGCTGGGAGATTCTTAATTATCGTTCCTCCCCGCAAGAGGTTACTGGGGGGGACTGTCCCCCCCGGTTCCCTATGCCCATGTATATATATATATATATATATATATATATATATATATGGGCAATTGTATTGCTGTCATTGTACCTAAAATACAGAATACCAAGATTGTGTAGATTTATTCTATGTATATAATTATACATATATATATATATATAGAATAAATCTACAAATCTTGGTATTCTGTATATATATATATATAGAATAAATCTACAAATCTTGGTATTCTGTATTTTAGGTACAATGACAGCAATACAATTGCCCATAATAGTATTTTGATCACCCATGAAGAACAATAGCACATGAAGCATAATTTCAGTCTAAGAGGCTGGACTGATTTTCAGCAGGGTCTCTCTAGGTTGACAACCGTGTTCTTTTCAGTGACCGCCTGGCAGGATCTGCCGTGAAAGGACATCAGAATGTTTCACTGAAAGCACTTATAAGGATTTGCATGTGCTTCTCAGCATGCATCAGACCTTGAGATATCAGCGTGAACGCACAAGACCTAAACCCACACAATATTCAGAGGCAGACCAAGATCAGGTGGTCTAGTACCTATTGTTGGAGAACATCCGTACTTGGCCTGAGGGAAATGGTTGTCACAACAATGAATTTGCAAAGCACTTTCTATCATGTATGAGATGAGCAGACCTGAGAGCTGCCCCCGACTTTACCAGAACCCCTAATCAACTGCTAGGTTTTTAGTAACTAAATCCTCATAATAGTTGAATAATAATGAAGGGAGACTTTTACAAACACAGGGTTTTAGAGTGTCATTCCTGATGGATGTTAGCATCCTGCCATAAGAGAACATTAAATCATTTCTGGTGCAGTTTCCATCGACAGCAAAAAACATAACCCGTTCAGTCCAGTAGAAATAGCTATATCTTCTGTTGTGGTTCCTGATTTACAGCCAAATATCTATAAACATTTACAATGCATATCAATATGTAACCATATATATGTCAAAAATACAATATGCTTGATTTGGTTATTCATTTCCAAAAAAGAATTGGCAGCTAATCATCAACTAAAATATCACATTATCTGAATACAAAGACAGCAATAGCTGGCCTTCCTGCAATGTTGGCTTAATCTAACATCTAAAATGTGTGTGTGTACAAGATAGCTGGTATGGGTGTGTATACAAGCATGAGAAATATAAAAGCTAGGAGAGATATAAAAGAGAAAAGGGTTAAGTTCCTCCCACATTGAATTTTTCTACAACACCGACTCCTACTTTTGACCTTGGCTACAATCAAATAATCCTTGCCTAACAGGGCTACATTAACAAATAGACTGTAAGCCCACAGGATCAGAGCCCTCTTCTACTCCAGTACCAGTCCGTTTTATGTTTGTTGATTCTGTTGTTAATTCTAATAAGTAATAACAATATTTTTATGGCATAAATGAAAATATGGCCAGAGTAATGAGGCGTCTGTATCATGGTCTCTGCTGGGCCTTGTAAGTGAGAGCACCCGTTTAAGATTCCCTGTTAAAAAATAGGCAGAGTGGGGACAAGGAAGGGTTTATAGACCGCTATGTTGGGGGGGGGGCACTTTTTTCTCTCCTAAAGCCATCCCACTCACCCTGTTTTAAGAGGAGTGGGCTTGCAATGGGCATAAAGGTAATCTGGGGTCAGGTTGGCCTGTCTGGGGTGGGGGCAACCTGGATCAGATAGGCAAGTAATCCACTTTTTTAAGCACTTTGGGGAGGGACCCATAGTTTCTAATTAGTTGGAGAAGTGTGTCTGGCCCACTGTGTTAGAGTTTGTTTACGGCCAGTGGTATCTGGTAAGACTATCCTAGAAAATGGAGAAGACATGAGTCCTTAGTTGAGGCTGGGTTAGGGATGGTGAAGTCAGAATTGTTAAAAGTTATTTATAATGGATGTAGGAAATGTTTTTGGAAGGCAACATTAATTTTTTCTTGACTCGATAAAACAAACAGTGTTTAGTAAAATGCTTTAGCCTTTAAAATCCAGCTTGTGTCTGTGTATCTATTTTATGTTAATAATTTTCACCCAGTAGAAGAGGTTATGACATCATATCCCGTCACATTCCTCAGTCTAGCAAAAGTCAGGTCACATCAGGTCCCCACTGGAGTGCTTGTTTGCGTGAGTTTAATATTTTCTTCATTGGGAGGATTTATCAGTGCTGTGCAGCTGTCACAGCAGGGGGAATTTAATGTAGGCACTAATGACAAACCTGTAAATTAATACAGACATTGTAGAACCTATACATTTACTTCCAAAAAGACGGGATGAAAATAAAAAAAAAATCCAGTGCCAATTTAACAGGAACTCCTGCATAGATTTTCCACAATTACTGCTCAGTCTTAAATGCAAGAGTATTACGCATTCAACACTGGATATATGATAGTTGGAATAGAGACTATATCTTGTAGGTTATGATACAATATTCTATTAAATTAAAAAATAGAATTAATATTGGTTTGTATTTTTAATTGGATATGATTGGGCTGGAGTGGGTTTGACTTTCATCCAGATATGTGGCTTGGTCTGGATTGGCATTACAGGGGGGGAATACTAAGCCAGAACAGGCTACCGCGTGTCATCTCACAGTTGACAACACAATTATGGTCCTCTTTTAAGACAGATAGTCCTTCTTTTGCATCTAAATCCAAATGACCCTATTTACTCCCCTGATGCTCCTCTTTTCTTGGAGCTCAGAATGTTTGTCTGGTATGAGTGTATCACAGTGTTCTACAGCCCTAAAAAGTCCCAATAATGTGTACAGGCATTAAACTGTGTAAATAAAATATGTTCTTCTCCTTAAATGCCACACGCGGCTACATAAAGAGCTGTCAATTGGTCACAAAATCACAAAAGATTCTAGTGAAAGTCGCAGCTCTACCCACAACCTATAAAACATGAGTGCCCCTCGTTTGCCATTTGAAGAGCTAGTTGGCATGATACTTCCAGGCACGTGTACGGACTAATTGAAGATTGTCCAAAAAACACATACAATCTATAGACTGTTATGCCTGTATGAAGAGTAGATTAATAATTTAAGAGTTAGCTCCAGTTTTCTAGAGAATAAATCCATAAATATGGAAAATATTTTTTAGTTAAGAATTTCTTCCATTTGTGAAACGTAGATAGTTTTTTTTAAATGAATACACCATAAAATTTTCTGATGACAATATGACTCGATGTGTCCCGGCACCATGCTGCTTTCCTCTTTCTCTTCTCACAGTAAGTCGTATAACAAAGTAGTCTGGCAGCTGTGTCCTGTCAAATCAACGTAACTTTGAATAGGATTGTCAACTCCCGGGCAAGCCGTTCAAGTTTAAAAGTAGACTAGGCTTTAAGTTACTAAAAGCAAAACCAGAGATGTTAACTGTAATAGGAAATTTGATGAAAAATTCAGTCCCAGTAGTAAATACATGTTTAAGCATGTGCAGGGAAACAATGCCCCCTGCAATTGACCTTAACTTTAGGGGGGGGGTCTTTTCTTAAAGTTGTTGTGTCATGAAACTTGCTGTCTTATCATCTTATCATACTATATGTCTATATCATATACATACCTCACAAGTGTCTTAGTTTTTGCAGGACAGTCCCAAACTTTGGGACATAGCTGCCCACTGTCCCTCTTGTATGAACAGCTAGGATCATGAGCTGGTTGGGAAAGTCCTCTGATCTCCTCTGACTGGCACAAGGAGATGTAAAATGAATTGTGGTCTTTCTTGCAGCACTGACCTTCCTTGGAGCGCCCATGTCTTGTTACGCTCTGCAGCTGAGCTCCACAAGGCTCTCTAGATAAGGGGCCACAGCTCTGGTCCCAACCACTTCTGACCTTGGCCCTTTTCCACCTCTTGTCACGTCCCCCAACACAGCCCTCCTTACCTGGACACCTGAAATGTTGGGTAGTGTGCCGATAAGAAATCTTTTATTCCAGCTCAGCGTATTTCATTACATTTCTTGTGGAGTTTCAAAAGTGATGATCAAAGTTCATTCGTTGAATAATATCTCTTATGTTTCTGAGTAGTTAGTTGTAGGAGATCTTCTAGAACAATGTAGCTTCTACCTGTTCTACTTCTGTGACAGAAAAATACCACATTTCCTTACATCAAAATATCTTAACACCGTGAGGTACTACATACCTGAGGTAAAACCATAATTTAATCCAGAATTGAAAAACATCCTTAATTTGTATTATAATTTAATTATTTTTTTTTAAATGGTTAATATCTATATTTTTTATTCTGACAATACAAAAGTCTCTACGAAAGACATATCCACAACACATGCAAATACACCCACCATTTCCTCACTGAAGATTGCATTGGAGTCTTACAGACACCCCAAACAGGACGTTGGCGCTAACTTCCTGGACACAACCTACATTGTATCTAACCATATTCGTCTTAGTTATGATATAAAAGTTACATTAAATGTTGTGGTTCAGAATGGAAAAAAGTAAATATTAAATTTAGCACAAATCCTGATCCAGCCTGTGAATTTTGTGCTGCTTGATTCCAGGCTTTTTTTTTAGCATTTCTTCAGTCCTCTAATAATGATGGACAAAAGATAACAATTATATATATATATATATATATATATATATATAATATTTATATATATATATAAATATATATATATATTAAACCAACGCATTAACAGCACTTTCAAATAATTGGCATTATCTTGTGAACATGCAGGATAGAAATACGGTTCTTAACCTATAATTATGGCTGTAGCCTTGCCAATTCTAAACAAGATTTTATATTCACAGTAAATAATGGGAATCAGTTCTATCTACTTACCGTATAATTTACGGCTCACTTTAATTAGTTGCAAAATGACAGTTCTACTGGTATTTGGGGACGACGCAAAATGGTTATTAATTTCATCCAAATGCAACCACCGCTACATACATTTTCTATAATGATAGTTTGACAGTCATGGTTTAAAAATACATTACTGCAAGTTTAAACTTTCATATTTGATTTTGTTGAAAAGAAGTAACGTTTAATGGGTAATTATTTCAAGTTCAAATGGTAGTTTTTCCAGAAAGGAAACTGGTAACTATTTTTTTCTTTAGAAAATAAATTCAGTATACTCCAAGTCACTGTGAACCCCTTATCGAAATATAAAAATAAAAACATATTGTCATAAATCCTTTTTCTTTTGATCCTTTGTAGTTTCTAGTTTACCAATGCCTTCTTATTTTGAAACCGTGATATTTGAACTCCAATCCTTGAACCAGTCCTTCCAAGGACTTTTCAAGGCTTGCTTTAACCAGGGCTTTCTTGTGCTATAGGAACAGAGCAAATTTCAAATTTTGGAAAACCTAAGTTTTCTATTTTTTTAACCCTATTTAATCCCCCACTAACTAACCTCCACCACACTTACTACCCAATATACCTTAAACATTACATATAAAATTAACCCTTTAGGGTCAGTTAAAAATAAATGTAAAAAAAAATACAAACATTTTAAAAAAATGGGACCTAAAGAATTACCATTTCTTCCTATTTTATGTCTCTCTCCAGCTCAGATTACAGTAAGAAGGAGGGAGAAAGACAACAGAGACAAATGCAGTGCCTGCAATCACTGCTTTGGGACAGTTTTTTTTATTGATGACATACCAGGTACCCAGTGGTCCTCTAGGGACATATTTTTAAGACATTCCTGGTACTTTATTGGTCATAAATGGGTTTAATAGAGCTTCATTAGGACTATTTATTTATTTGATGATGATGATTGCAAATAATACGTGGATTGTGGTTCTCTCGTTATATATATATGCCTGGGCCTTTCATATTTAACATTTATTAAAATTTGATGTTTTCTTACTACATTATTTTTTATTACTCAACTTCATATTGTTATATTCTTATGCAGTTATGCTTGATATAGGGACTCTATCCAGTTGTCCCTTATGCTGCTCAGATTTCACATCTCTGGTCCTTTTTGTCTGTTTTAATATAATTTGTGAATACTTTCTGTGATAAAACTGCATTTATCCATGTAACTGTGCCTAGTATGTGTTTTAATAGGTTATAAGGTTAGACATTATCTGACCATTCTGTATCTAATCGGTGCCTACGATGGGATCTTTCTGACTTTGAAAGAGAGCCACTGACTGATACCATTTCTGAAAGTTATTCTAAGTCACAGAGTAATTTTCTGGCAGTTGTTCTGCAGATTCTAATTGAAATGAAGAACAATGCAGCTTTCAAAGAATCATCCAACCCTTCAGATCGCTTCTGTCACACACTATCAATGAGCGAGTTAGAAAGATTTCATATCAGCACTTTCTAGATATTGCTCCGTGATTGTCCCATAAAAGACATATTTTTATACTTTACTTTTTATCTTTACAGATAGTAAAACGAGTTCAGCATGAACTGAATTCTATGTTATGGACCAGTTCAATACTGAAAGTAACAGAAAAAAACACATGGGTTTGTTATTATAGAATACATCAAATATATCAAAGCAAGATTGTACATGAAAAGATGCACTGATGAACCAACAGTCATTGTGCTCATATTCTTATCATTATTCAAAAATCTATTTCCAAAATAATTTAATGTCTACAACGATACAGACTATAGATCAATTTTGTCATTAAAGAGACAATCTAGTCCCCCGCATTGTTTCTTTTTTAATTTTAGCATGATCTCCAATACATAGTATATTGGATGCAAAAAGGCATATGCATTTATTTCCTACTCCTGCTTTTACTCCTCTCCTGGCTGTTTCTACTGCTGGAAGTGCAGCAGGTAGTATGGTGGAATGGAGGTGTTAAAATACAAGATTTGCACTTGGGGGTTAT
Source organism: Spea multiplicata (assembly GCA_009364415.1). Lineage (NCBI taxonomy): Eukaryota > Metazoa > Chordata > Amphibia > Anura > Pelobatidae > Spea > Spea multiplicata. The sequence goes on from VKOC01006123.1 coordinate 22,755, forward strand.
CCTGCCCATCCCATGCAATGATGAATAAAACCTAAAAAATCCCTAACATAAATCCGCCCATCCACATTAAAGTCACATGAGGTCAATACAAGCAATCCTTGGATACCTCAGTTCTGGACCGGGAAAACCAACACCTTGGCTCTCAAAGGGCTAAAAAATGACTTACCTTTTCCAGGTTAATCCATAAAGCAGTTGGTCCTCATTTTTGGCCCACAGAAAGTGGCCATTCAAATGATAAATTCCTTTATGAGAAGGCTCACTTAAAAAACAGTAAAAGAAGTAATTTATCGTAATAACTGCAAGATGTTTTGCAAGTGAGGGCAGTTCAGGTAACAAACTCAACCGACTCGACTTTTTGGTGAATACCTTATTTTTGAAATGACAACCTAGCACTTCATGTAGGTTGGTTCAGACATGATATCTTATTTTATTGTGCTAATTCTGCCAAATTGGAGCATGGCTACATGTGTACCGTGTGTGTGTGGCAGTCAGTCTCTACAGTTGCATCCAATTGTAACAGTGACTGCCACTGAAGATTAATGTACTAAAGCATGGGTCACTTATTGTCACATGGGTGAAGGTGTGCATATTTTAAGCCACTGTAGTGTATTGATTATGCATCAGTAAGTATTATTGTTATTGTCATTTATATCCATACCAGTAGGAATCCATCTGTTCTGCTGAGGTCAATGTATGTAAGGGTTAGTGTGGTGGTTAGAGTGTTCATGAAGGTCAGTTTTTCCCCATGGAATATTGTCTTACTGCTTGTGCAAAACTAGCCAAATGAAAGCAAAATTTAAGAGCCAAAGAGCCAGCTACTGTAAATTGTTTAAGGACCAAGAAAAAACCAAAAATCTCACGTGTAGTGGACAATAATAATAATAATAATAATACTTCCCTCAAGACTGCAGCTTCCAAAATACACCCTTCCTCAAAGTGTGAAAACAACCAAACAGCACAAAGTGGAGCGCATGTACATGAGGGAAAAAACAAAAATAAAACACAATAGTGCAATATGTAGAAAACAAAGTGTAAAATGTGAATACAAGTGCCACTCACAAGTGGACTGCAAATGAAGCGTTCATCAAAAATCCAATGTTCAAATCTTCAATACTGCAAAGAAGAAATGGACAGAAATGGCGCAGTACCTCAATAGTCGGATGAAAAATAAAACGAAACACACTTACAATGACGGTGGCACCACTCAATTAGAACAGTGCATATGCGTGTGAGTAAGAATCCACCGAAATCTGGTAAAAAAGATTTATTAAATCCCTCGACGCGTTTCGCCGATCGTACGTCGGCTTCTTCAGGAGTAAATTAAAATCAAGTACAATACAATATAATATAATATAACATATGTCTACTGGGAGTCCGTAGGTCCTTTTATGCTCACAGGAGCATTTCCGGGTACGTCATCACGTCGTATCACGTGTGGAGCGTCTTCTCTCGTCCTCGGCAAACGTACGTAGGCTTCCAGTGCGGATGTGGAGATCCTTCGTCTGCGCAATCTTCCGACGTCAATGTCTGGATCCTACGATCGTGGGGAAAATACCTCCGTCTTCCGTCATCTGCATATTTCTAAAATAGATCACACAATGTTTTTATTAAGGTTTTTATTACGTTTTTATATATTTTTATATTTTTTACATTCTTATGCATATGTTTTCTTTGATTCTTGCTGTGGGATGCCCGTTGGGTCCTGGACGCTGTTCTGAGAAGGTCTATTTGGTGACGAATATATAGTCTGCCCTTTTCCCCGTTGGATGGTTGGTGACCATCGGGGACCTACGCGATGCTTTGGGGCTCCATCTGCAGATGACGGAAGACGGAGGTATTTTCCCCACGATCGTAGGATCCAGACATTGACGTCGGAAGATTGCGCAGACGAAGGATCTCCACATCCGCACTGGAAGCCTACGTACGTTTGCCGAGGACGAGAGAAGACGCTCCACACGTGATACGACGTGATGACGTACCCGGAAATGCTCCTGTGAGCATAAAAGGACCTACGGACTCCCAGTAGACATATGTTATATTATATTATATTGTATTGTACTTGATTTTAATTTACTCCTGAAGAAGCCGACGTACGATCGGCGAAACGCGTCGAGGGATTTAATAAATCTTTTTTACCAGATTTCGGTGGATTCTTACTCACACGCATATGCACTGTTCTAATTGAGTGGTGCCACCGTCATTGTAAGTGTGTTTCGTTTTATTTTTCATCCGACTATTGAGGTACTGCGCCATTTCTGTCCATTTCTTCTTTGCAGTATTGAAGATTTGAACATTGGATTTTTGATTAACGCTTCATTTGCAGTCCACTTGTGAGTGGCACTTGTATTCACATTTTACACTTTGTTTTCTACATATTGCACTATTGTGTTTTATTTTTGTTTTTTCCCTCATGTACATGCGCTCCACTTTGTGCTGTTTGACTGTAAATTGTTTAGTGTTAAGGATACATCTATACAATTAAAAAGCATAGGAAAAAAAGTGTAAGCAAGGAAATCTTAGGAACTTTGTCTACCAGGATCCAAAGATTTATTTAGTCCTAATAACAAGTTTCAACAAAACCTCAAGGGACAACATAGGAGTCCATTTTGCATGTACCTAACCCCTTAACACCCTTAGGACGTAATATTAAGTCCTATGGAAAATGGTCTAGTTGACCATTTGGATGTATTAATAAGTCCTATTTTTTTAACCCGGCATGGACGTTTCCCCTCCAGTACACAGGAGATCAGGCTGACGTCTCATCTGTTAGTAAGAAGCCAGCAAGTAGACTCCAATGTACATTTACATCTGAATAATGCTCGAGTGGTCTTTTATTTTATTTTCTACTGCATAGTAATGCAGTAATATATAATAATAATAAATTTTGCTGTGTATTCTCTAAATCAAGACTGCCCTAGTGGCCTTTTGGTTCTGCATCCTAAAATATTAGAAACATAGTACAAACAGGGATTTGTGCTTTATTTTATTCTTAGGTTGGACCCTGCCAATGCGCCACAAAAGCTTGGATGGAACTCATCTCTTCCTACCAGGGTTTTCTTAGTTGAGGATGGGTAATTGGTTCACATGACTATAGAAAATATACAACCCCACCCATACGTTTTGGTTAAACATAAAAGCAGAGAGCAATAGTTTACGAACAATTGCTAACTGTAGTCATAAGGCAGGACTCTACTTGTATACTTGGGTTTAGCTGATACCAAGTAATAGGTAGAACGTTACAATATGTCTTGTATGTAGAATATAAATAGAATCATTTTAGTTATTTATTTTTATGGGGGCCTTTATAGCAAAAAAACCCACAAATCCTCTTTTTAGCCATACTTATAGTACAGTTTCTAACTCAGTTTATTAGAAGCAGAGCCCGTTTATTGAAAACTTTCTGACCTCAAAAAGAGATTTCATTCTGGTCTTGAATAATTTACTTTTCTTCGGCTGCAAGAAGCAAATATTAGATTGTAAACTTTTGGCTCAAGACTAGAATTAACGCTAATGAACCTGATTACATTTTATTAAAACCTGATTGTACAATCAACTCTGTCAATTTGATAAGCTTTGTGTGTTATGCGTCGCGGGAAGAAAGGTACAGGGTACACCATTAATACTATTCTTTTTGCAGCCATTAAGTACTGCATGCAGAGAGCAGTTTAGCTGCTGGGCAGATGAATACGAGGCAATTGATTGTACACTACCAAGTCTAGTAGGGCATTCAGTCTGTGCTCCAGCTAATTGCCATTTCAGAACATGTGGCACAAACATCTATTGAAAGTGGAAGCAGGAAAGTATATTTATTTGAAAGACAGGTTTGTCTTTGATATTGTACAACCAAAAGCCCTAATCAGCTTGATTAGGAGACACGGGGGGAGCGAGATTTCATAGGGCCACAAATATATTTAATCAAGTGTATTTGAGAGTATAGTACTGGGAAAAAAACAACAGACACTGTTGCCTCACAATTCTCATGATTCTTATCATGATGTTAAAAGATGCTGCAGAGAAAAAAATATAGAGTAATATTGGGAAGAAAATAATATAGTGTAAGGTAAGCAAAACATGATGTCATGGACATTCTGTAGGAAGTATGACAACATTGAATGAGGAAAAAAATGACATGTAGGATTTGCTAGTGAGGTAAGGAGTGTTGAGGGTACAGGACAACACCCAGATGAAAGAAGAGATAAGGACTTCACTATATCTCATTAAATAAATGCATACAAACCCAAAATTCAAATCAACCTAGAGGTGAAAGTTTCCAGCCCACCCTTGATAACAAATGCATAGAAGTTCAGAATTATAAGTAGATGGTTGCTGTTTGGTCATAATAAGTCACAGCACATGTGCATCCAACCTTTTTTAGAGCATCTTCATTTTGTGTTTTGAGACTTTTGTTAAAAAGTATTTCACACCAACGACAACAACAGTAGTTTAGCTTTAACAAACTCTTTCTTCCTGCTCTCAACCCCTACATATTACATACATAAACCCAAATGTTCTAAAGACAACCTGAAGGCTATCAGATCACTTCTTTGGACTGCCAAAAACATTCACACTGTACACTGTGGGACTTCATTCGATAGCTGCCCTGAATTATGGTTATAATATTTGTCCCTTGGTAAATAGGCCAACATATAATGATCTATACCATAAAATGCTCTGTGTTTGGCCGAGTTCTTGCTTATAATACAGTTTGTGATTGGGCTCTGTTAACATTCACCTCAGATTACACCCTTGTTCTCTATTAAGTAGTAATAGTCAGAATTGAATGCACTCTCTTGGCTTCTGAATCCTTCTACAGTACAAAGGTTCAGAAGTTCCAGGGATGTTTGAATTCACATTGTAGGCCACTCAGACAGAACAAAGCAAGAAAGGATTATCTCTGTTATATATCAAATAATAGCAATCAATTGGTATACAAAAATCACAATTGCACTCATCTTTTTGTTATTACCATTATTTGCTGTGTTCCATACATTATTTTTACAGAATGCTTATATTCTCGAGCTTTCACTATATATCATATCAAAGTACTTATTTGATATTTGTTTTTGTATTGTTTTCAACACTTATGTTTTGAGGACAAATGTACTGATACTCCAAAATTCAAAATAATAAATATATTTTATTTTGATATATATCAGACATTGTTTTATTAGACTTGAATATAATTTTGGTATCCCAAAGCTCAATATTTGAGGGGGTCGGTTCTGATGTAATTTAAAAAAAAAGATTTGAATAGTTTAAGCAGACTGGGGAATTTCTATACATATGAACTAACCACATCATAGCATATATATTAGGATTTAAAGGTAAGCAGGCAATGCAATAAAGCATTGGTGCTGTGTTGTATATATGGAAGGAAGAAGGAGTCAGTTCTGGTCAGACCTCATATACAGCATTGTGTATAGTTCTGGAGACCACATCTCCAGAAGAATTTATAGGAGGGCTACTAATATGGTAAAATGTTTGCAAGCTAAAAATGATCGGTAATGACTAAAGGATCTCAGTATATATAGGTTTTAGGAAAAAAGGGAGAGATAATGTGATTGAAATGTTTGAATACTAATAAGAGATTTTATGGGAGGGAGGTTTATGTTAAATAATGAGAAATGTTTGAAGAAGTTTTTAAAGTCTCCTCATCCATTGAATTATGCCTCATATAGGACAAGCTCATTCATTCTTGCTGAAGAAATTATATTTTTGGAATAGTTCTGGATTTCAGCGTTTTGGAGGTATACAGTATACATACATATATATTTATACTGCTTCTAGTGCAAAATGAATAGAGATCACTTTAGTGGATACTAATCTGATCTCCTCTCTACTAATCACACACAGATCAGGAAGCCCTGTGTTGCTGATTGCAAGGTGCGTGATTAGCCTGCTAGGGGGGGGTTGGGGTTATTAGATATCTTATGAAAGTCAGCATCAACACTACTGGCTTCTGCTTACATGACGGGGTCCAGACTGTCTTCTTTGTTATAGTATTGACACAAACAGTAAATTATTTAGAACCCCTATTTCCAGTGGCGGAACTACCGGGGTCGCAGGGGTCGCAATTGCGACCGGGCCCTGGAGTTCTGCCAGTCAGGGGGGCCCAAGGGGTGCCGAGC
>VKOC01006124.1:0-16196 GCA_009364415.1 Spea multiplicata
CCCCCATACATTGGGCGTTCTGTGGATCATCCCTACGCGTTCTGCCCCCGGTGCTGCATTCTACGCATTAGGATGCCCCCTACAGGCACGTCACAGAATTACAGACAGGACCCTGTATTATACCCCCCCGCCAGAAATACTGCCCTGAGGGGGGGGGGGCAGGTGATCATCACACAGACAGATACCTGTTAGCGTGCCGGGGGGGGCTGCGTGTCGGACTCTCTGATCCCCTCCAGGCTGGTGGGCATCCCTTTTAGGAGTGTGGGGGTCTCTTCCCAGCCTGTGGTGGTTCCTCTTATGTTGGTGCTTGTGACAGTGGGGGGGGTTCCCCCCCCCCCCCCTCCCCCTTCCCTCCTAGGTTTTTGCAAAAAAGGGGGGGGGGTCTCTCCTAGTGCATGGTGGGCCTCTTCCCTCTGGCCGGGGTCTCTCCTAGTCAGGGGGGCCCCTCCAGTTGGTCGGGTCTCTCCTAGTGCAGGGGGGGCCTCTTCCACTCTGGCCGGGGTCTCTCTGGTGCCCGGGGGGGGTCTCTTCCACCTGAATGGGGGTCTCTCCTAGTGCTGGGGGGTTCTTCCACTCTGGCCCCGGGGTCTCCTAGTGCAGGGGGGCCTCTTCCACTCTGGCCGGGGTCTCTCCTGGTGCCGGGGGGGTCTCATCCATGCTGATGGGGGTCTGTTGCGTCACCTCGGTCTCCGTGAGGGCTTTGTGGCTCTTGGCATGGTGTACGATGGCTTTAAATACGGCTAAAGGGAGGGTCTGCATGGAACCTGTAGGAATAATGCGGCTTAATGACCGTGGCATGGTTTATACAGCGAGCAGGGCGCCCACACGGTGGCGCATCCTGGAACCGGCATCGCCGGGTGACCCAAGAGCTTGCAATCACATTTTTGCCTCAAAACTTGCTTTATTGAAAATTACCACCCAAGCAACTATACCACGGGGCAACCAGGGAGGGTAAAGAGGTCAATGAACCACTCTAGAGAAAACGACGTGGCTTCTCGGGGGCCGCAGTAGGATGCCACATATCAGTGTTAGGAGATGGCCACCAAAAGGGGATAGGAGGGCAACTGAATCATTTGTAATGTAGTTCTTGACCTAGGAGAAAGGTCAGAAGAAGAGATGGAAACTTAGATGGACTGGGGCTGGTGGATAGGTGGAACAGCCTCCCGGCAGAAGTGGTAGAGGGTAGGGACATGGCTCCCGTGGAGATAATAAAACTGTATATTTTTTACCTGTGAAGCAGACGAGGGCGGTGAGGAGCGTCAGCCATCCGCACATCATGGCGAGCCGGAGATAATTACACGGCTGGCCTTTTATAACCCGTAAGTAACCCGCTCTGCGGCCACGGAGCGTGGAGACCGGCCGCTGCCAGACAATAGAGCCGCGTGGGGCGAGCAACAATGGGATGCCACGTGGGCAACAAAACCTGGCATGCGTGACGGGGGCACCAAGACGTGGAACGCGTGACAGTGGGGGCCACGCAGGCGGCTCATATGCTGAGGAAGGGCTTGGTGGATGGGAGTTGTGAGATTTACTCACCGGGACTGAGGAGCCATACTGGATCTGAACGATGAAATACATCCTGCGCAACCAGGAGCCACTTATACCCCATCTACTCATATACCCCTCTACTCTAATACCCCCTCTACTCTAATACCCCTCTACTGCTAAATAACCCCTCTAAGCTCTAATACCTCCCCCATACTCTAATACCCATATACTCTAATGCTCCATCTACTCTATACCGCACTCTACCGAATACCCTCTACTCTAATACCCCCTCTACTCTAAATACCCCTCTACTCTAATGCTCCATCTACTCTAAATACCCCTCTACTCTTAATACCCCCTCTAGCTCTAAAACCTCCTCTAACTCTAATACCCCTCTACTTCTAAATACCCTCCGCTCTACTCTAATACGCTCTACTTCTAATGCTCCATCTACTCTAATACCCCTCTACTCTAATACCCTCTACTCATAATACCTCCCTACTCTATACCCCCTCTATCTCTAATACGCTCCTCTACTCTAATGCTCCATCTACTCTAATACCCTACTCTAATACCCCCTCTACTCGAATACCGCCTCTACTCTAATACCCCTCTACTCTAATACCCCTCTACTTCTAATGCTCCATCTACTCTAAATACCCCTCGTACTCTAATACCGCCTCGCCTCTACTCTATACCCCCTCTACTCTAATACCCCTCTATCTCTATACCCCTCAACTCTAATGCTCCATCTACTCTAATCCCCTCTACTCTAATACCCCTCACTGCTATACCCCTCTACTATAGATACCCCGCCCTAACTCTAATACCCTCTACTCTAAATGCTCGCATTCTTACTGCTAATACCCCTCTACTCTATACCCCCTCTACTCGAATACGCCCTCTACTTATATATCCTTACTCCATACCCCCTCTACTCCTAAATACCCTCTACTCGAATTAACCCCCTCTACTCAATACCCTCTACTTATATACCCCTCTACTCTAATACTCCTCTTAACTCTAATACGCCCTCTACTGCTAAATGCTTCATCTACTCTAATACCCCTCTAGACCGAATACCCCTCTACTTTATAATCCCATCTACTCCAATACCGACCCTCTTACTCTAAACCGCCTCACTCGAATACGCCCTCTACTCTCGAAATACCCCTTCTACTTATATACCCCATCTACTTCTAAACGCCCCCTATGCTCTAATACCCCTCTACTCCTAATACCCCCTCTACTCTAATACCAGACCCTCTAACTTATATACCCCATCTACCTCTAATACCCCCCTCTAACTCCTAATACCCCTTACTTATATACCACCTCTACTCGAATAACCCCTCTACTCTATACCCCCTCCTCTACTCGAATACCCCTCACTCTAATACCCTCTAACTCCACTACCTTAATACCCCTCTAAACTTATACCCCTCTACTCTAATACCCCTTTTACTCTAATACCCCCTCTAACTCGAATACCCTCTACTCGGGAATACCCCATCTACTCTAATACCACCCCTCCTCTCTAATACCCCTCTACTCGAATACCCCATCTACTCTAATACCCCTCTACTCTTATACCCCTCTACTGTAATACCCCTATACCCCCTACTCTAATACCCCTCTACTCAAATACCCCTCTACTCCAATACCCCATCTACTCTAATACCCCTCTACTCCTCTACTGTAATACCCCTATACCCCTCTACTCTAATACCTCTCTACTCTTATACATCCCTCCACAGCTGGGTTCTGCTATAGATGTACAAAGCTTAGAGGCAGATGTTGCATAACCCACCCCTCCCAAATATCCCTGTTTAGTTTGGCTGCTCCCTCTGTGGCTTCCTCCTCCCGTGTGCCCTTTATTCCTCCCCTGATGTCCGTCTTTTCTAGGAGGTCAGAATGTTTGTTGGGTATGAGGGGATCGCAGGGTTCTACAGCCCTAAAAGCCCCGATTATGTATATAGAAACAGCAGGAAACGGCTTTATAAATTAAACTAAAATGCTACCCCCTGCAGTATGGGCGATGTATAACTGAGTAAGCGCTGCGTAAACTGTTGGCGCTATATAAATAAAAGATAATACTAATAATGAACTAAATACTGCAGACTCGGTGGAACAGCACCTTTAATGCACAGCGCCACCTACTGGCAAAGAGCAGTACTGCACAGAGGCTACCTGGCTGCGCTGGGAACACATCATTGCAGTCCCGACCATCACCAGCAGATGTCCCTATTGCTCTCCCACTTATTACCCCCTCCCACTTACACGTCTCTCCTACCTTCTCTAAATGCCCCAGCTAGTCAACGGAGCTTACAATCCCCCAACCTGCATCCTGAGCAAGGCGACCCTCTCGACACAGAGTTCTCCATATCGCCCCAACCACAAATCACCCTGACCCAACAGCCCCTTTCTGTCTCATTCCCCCAATAGATTGTAAGCTCTCCGGGGCAGGGCCCTCTTCTCCCTCTGTACCAGCATGTGTTATATAAGTTCTCGGCCTTTCGGCTAAGATCAAGCGAGTGCCTGAGAGAGAGGGAACGCTTGGTCCTCTGGGAATGGCGTCAGAGAGCCCGGGGTGTTATAGCGCCCCCTAGTGTTATTTCCGCTGGGGCACAAAATGCATTGTTTTCAATGGGTTTAGGGACCAGCCATTGTCCTTAAGGGGTTAACGTTGCTAAGTATTTTGTTGTAACAGCGCTACGGAATCTGCCGGCGCCATGTAAATCAGCGCAGCCTCCCCGGCGCCGAGCTCTTCACACGCGCTGCGTGTCACTCTAGGCCGTGATCCTAGTTGTTGGCCGTGATCCCAGTCACAGGCCCCGGTAGCGCATTGACCTTTTAACGGCTGAACCCGGCCAGATTCTCTGTGCCTGCTGTGTCAGCTTAAGCAATCTCTACATCAGCAATCAGTATACATGACAACAGTCCCTGTTTAGCAGGGGCAGTCCTTATTCCTACAAAGGGGGACTGGCCAAATACACAGGGACACTTGGCAGATATGAGCATGTTAACATGATATAAAGCATGGATGTATGTACGTTTGCCATTTTCCCGGATGACGTGAATCTTGCTCCGTTATTCCATGTGGGTAACTCGCTATTCGTTACAAACAGGATTTAGCACGCAGAGTCATTTAAATGAACGTTCCCGTAACCAACATGGCCGCCTCCGCTGATGTCCGCGCACCCTGCCCTCCTCCAACATGGCTGCCGCTACTGCCTTTTGTCTACGTCATCAGGCCGCGCCCCCTGCAATCTCTCCCTCCGCCGGTACGGTGTCACCTTGGGGGTCTCTCCGGTCAGTTCGTGACAAGATGGCAGAGAGTGGGACACGGAGGACCTCCCCCAAGGCCGTGAAGTTCCTCTTCGGGGGGCTGGCCGGGTAATGACTCCTTGATGTGTCCTCTGGGACATCACACATACTTACTAGACATGTACATGTAGACATGTATGATCTCTGTATGAGTGTCTGCAGCTGTGCACTGCGGGGGGCATGCGTCTTATACACGATATATATATATATATATATATTATATATATATATATATATATATATATATATATATATATATATAGTAATGCATAGAATTGGTGCGTGTCTATATATATATATATATATAAATAAATGTATGTATTAATATATATATATATATGTGTGCGCGTGCGCATATGTATGTATATTTATATATATATGTATTAATATATATGTGTGTGGGTGCGTGCGTATGTATGTATGTATATGTGTATATATATATAAATAAATGTATGTATAAATATATATGTGTGTGTGCGTGTATATTTGTATGTATATATGTGCGTGCGTGCGTGCGTATGTATGTCTATATGTATAAATGTGTACATAGGTGTTTATATATATGTATAAATATGTGGCTTTATATGTATGTGTGTGTATATATATATATATATATATGTATGTGTGTGTATATTATAATATATATATATGTGTGTGTGTGTGTGTGTGTGCGCTGTATGTGTGTATATGTGTATATGTGTTACACTGTTTTATATATATGGTGTAAATAGGGTCCGTGTTTGGGTGGTCTCTGCCGGTGTGTATTTTTAGGCAGGGAGGGGTCTCTGTGGGTTTCTGTAATTTATGGATAATAAAGCATCTTTTTCTGCCCCGTCTGTGGGGGGTTAACCCCTCGCTACCCCTCCCCCTCCCTCATGCAGCGATTTAGACATCATACTGATTGTTTAATATTCAGAGTATATTCAGCATATAAATATAAATAGCGTGCAACCTCTGTGCAGGCTGGTGGATAAGTGGAACAGCCTCCCAGCCGCAGTGGTAGAGGCTAATTCAGAGAGGGAATACAGACATGGTTCCTGAATGATGTTGCCATAACTAACTAAGCTTCATTATTTGTATTTTCTCCCCTCATCATGTGACAAAAAAACATCCACTGATAGGATAGTGCCGTAGAAGCTGAGAACACTTTTTTTTTTTAAATGTTAACTCATATAGCGCCGTCATATTGTGCAGCGCATGTTCTGTCTTTAAGAGATCCCGCCTCGGTGTTTAATACCCCGGGTTGGGGCGCGGGGTGACGCTGTCTGTGTTCCGGCCGTAGGATGGGGGCCACGGTGTTCGTTCAGCCGCTGGATCTGGTGAAGAATCGCATGCAGCTGAGCGGGGAAGGAGCCAAGACCAGGGAATACAAAACCAGCTTCCACGCCGTGGGCAGCATCCTGCGGAACGAGGGTCTGCGGGGCATTTACACCGGGTGATTATTATTATTATTATTATTACTATTATTATGATGTCATCGCAGCCCGTAGCTGTTATTGAAGCAGGGAGAATACATACAGAACGTAGCGAGTTCGCAAAAACTCCCAACAAACAAGACGTTCCGGTAGAGGAGGAGGAGGAGAAGAGGGGCCTGGGCTTGTGAGCTTACAATCTATGACAAACACCCTCCATCAGGAATATCTGTGTGTAATGTTACTTATTAGTATTATTTTTTTATTTTGTTATTTTATTTTTATTTTTTATTTTTGTTATATTTTATTTATTTTTTTAATTTATTTTTGTTATAATTAATTGTTTTTATTATTTTATAGTTTTAATTTTTTGTTATTACTAGTTTATTTTTAATTTTGTCATGATTATTTATTGTAGTTATATTTTATTGTTGTTTTTGTTTTTTACTACTATTTTTTATTGTAATTTTTCATTATAATCATGATTATTATATTTTCAAATTGTAATTATTTTTTTTTTGTTACTATTTTATATTGTAATTATTTTTTTGTTTTATTATGGGTTATTGTTGTAATTATAATTATTATTTTTTATCGTTATGTTTTGGTTGCAGATTATCTGCGGGGCTTTTACGGCAGGCCACCTACACTACCACGCGACTCGGTATTTACACCATATTGTTTGAGAAACTGACCAAGGCTGACGGTACGCCCCCCAATTTTTTAATGAAGGCGGCCATCGGGATGACGGCCGGCGCTACTGGAGCATTCGTGGGGACGCCGGCTGAGGTCGCCCTCATCAGAATGACCGCAGATGGAAGGTAAAGCGGGGCACTGAGGGGCCACCCCATGCGCAGCCTCGCCGGATCTAATGCTGGGATAGCAGGGCCAGTCGTGCTACTCGGCTTCACAAAATAACTTTTTACCTCTTCAGGTTACCAATCGATCAGAGGAGAGGCTACAGCAACGTGTTCAACGCCCTAGTGAGGATTTCCAGAGAGGAGGGAGTCGCCACGTTATGGAGGGTGCGTGATGTGTATACATGTCACCGTGTAGTAGTAGTGTGTGAGGGGAGGTTGTTACATGTCACTGTGTAGTAGTAGTGTGTGAGGGGAGGTTGTTACATGTCAGTGTGTAGTAGTAGTGTGTGAGGGAAGCGTTTGTTTACATGTCACCGTGTAGTGTTGAGGGGGGGTTGTTACATGTCACCGGTGTTAAGCAGTGTGTGAGGGGGTGTGTTACAATGTCACGGTTAGTGTAGTATTGTGTGAGGGGGTTGTTACCATGTCACAGGATGTTAGTAGTGTGTGAGGGGGGGGTTGTTACATTGTCACAGTTAAGTAGCTGTTGTGAGGGGGTGTTACATGTCACGGGATTAGTAGTGTGTGAGGGGATGTTGGTTACCATGTCACGGTTGTAGTAGTTGTGTGAGGGGGGTAGGTTGTACAGTGCTCACGTGTAGTAGTGTGGAGGGAGGTTGCTTACATGTCACGGTGAGTAGGTGTTGAGCGGGGGAGGTTGTTAACATGTCACGGTGTAGGTAGTGTGTGAGGGGGAGGTTGTTACATGCACGGTTGTAGTAGCTCGTGTGAGGGGAGGTTCGTTACATGTCACGCGGTTGTAGTAGCGTGTAAGCTAGTGTGTGAGCGTGGGGGAGGTTGTTACATGTTCACGGTGTATTAGTGTGTGTGAGGGGGGAGGTTGTTACATGTCACGCGTGTAGTTCTGTAGTAGTGTGTGAGGGAGCCGTTGTTTACATGCACGGTGTATAGTGTGTGAGGGGGGGAGGTTGTTACATGTCACGGTGTAGTATTTGTGTGAGGGGGGGAGGTTTGTTACATGTCACGGATGAGTAGTGGGTGAGGGGGCAGGTCTTACATGTCACGGTGCTAGTAGTGCTGTGCAGGGGGAGGTTGTTACATGTCCACGGGGCCTGTAGTAGTGGTGAGGGGGGAGGTTGTTTACATGTCACGGCTGTAGTAAGTGTGTGAGGGGAGAGGTTGTTACATGTCACGTGTAGTAGTGTGGAGGGGGGAGGTTGTTACATGTTCACGTGCAGTAGTGTGTGAGGGGCGGGAGACGTTGTTACATGTCACGGTGTAGTAGTGTGTGAGGCGAGTTGCTTACATGTCACGGGTGTAGTAGTGTGTGCAGGCGGGCGGAGGTTGTTACATGTCACGGTTTGTAGTAGTGTGTGAGGGGGAGCGTTGTTACAGTCACGGATATTGTAGTAGTGCTGTGAGGGCAGTTGTTAACATGTCAACGGTGTAGTACGTGTGTGAGGGGGAGGTTGTTACATTCACGGGTGTAGTAAGTGTGTTGCAGGCGGAGAAGGTTTGTTACATGCTCACGGATGGTGTAGTAGTGTGTGAGGGGAGGTTGTTACATGTCACGGTGTAGTAGTGTGTGAGGGGGGGAGGTTGTTACGTGTCACAGTGTAGTAGTGTGGGTTGTTTCACTGCTTTATCCCGTGTCTGGATTCTTTTTCAGGGTTGTGTGCCCACCATGGCTCGTGCAGTTGTGGTGAATGCAGCTCAGCTGGCTTCCTACTCCCAGTCCAAGCAGGCCCTTTTAGACTCTGGTGAGATACTCATTACTTGCTAGCGTGCGCTACATATACAGCATCAGGTTGATTCAGCTTTCTTAGATTTGGGTTTTCTGCGCACGCACAGCACCTGCAGGGCAAACAGGAGACATTTAGTAAAACCTTGCACCCAGTATGGCCAAAATGGCAAGTGCTATCTGACCGGCTCCTCTAGGGCAGAGCATTTAACCCCAGTGACTACCAATCAGCAACTTGCAGCTTACCCCCCTTGGTGGAGGATCTGGCTGCGATTGGACAGAAAGTAGGAGGCGGGTTTCTTAGCTTATATCGGAGCCCCATTGCTATTAAATGGTCCATTACCAGACACCAGGTGTGAGCGCAGTCATACAGCGTTGGGGTGCGTATTTAGTAGCACGGTGCCGGGGGGTGCGAGAGCAGTCGCACAGTGCCGGGGGTGCGTGAGCAGTCATACAGCGCCGGGGGGGGGGTGTAGTCCTCCGATGGGGTGTTTACGTTCTGTGGTCTCATGTCTTTAGGGTACTTCAGGGACGATATCCTGTGTCACTTCTGTGCCAGCATGATCAGCGGTCTGGTCACCACCGCGGCCTCCATGCCCGTCGACATTGCGAAAACCAGGTGAGTTTCGTCCGGTGGTCCGGTACGGGTTCCCAACGCGGTCAGCGCCGGCTCTCGCCTAGCAGCGTGGCTTTTCATTTAACTGCCCCCACCAATATGGCCGCCACCCCACTTCCTTGAACCACTGCTTTCTGACTTCTCACACTCACTCATCTCCACTGAAAGCACTGCCGGCCAATGATTCCTTCCCATACCAATATGGCTGCCCTCCCACAGCCTCTAGTGTGTGTGCTAGCCCTGTAATGCTGCTATTGGTCTTCCTACCTTTACCAATATGGCTGCCGCCCCTGCCTCCTCCATGCCCTCTCCTACTTCTTACCCTGCCGCTCCATCCCCTCCGCTCCCCGGGGCTCGTCGGCCGTAATGGCAGCGCGTCCCACCTCTCACCTCCCTCTCGTTTCCAGGATACAGAATATGAGAATGATAGACGGGAAGCCGGAATACAAGAACGGACTGGTGAGTGACCTTTGACCCGCTATAAATACACGCCTGACATGGATAAAAGCAGACTAGACGAGGGGAGAGGGGCCGATCTGCCATTCTGTGTTCCTATGGGGCTGCCCCGTTAACCCATTAAACACGGGGCAGTTGTTGGGTCGCGTAGCGTCCGGGTGTAACTGTCCCTTTATCGCTCTGTAGGACGTTCTCCTGAAGGTCGTGCGATACGAGGGCTTCTTCAGCCTGTGGAAGGGCTTCACTCCGTACTACGCCCGCCTCGGCCCTCACACCGTCCTGACCTTCATCTTCCTCGAGCAAATGAACAAGCAGTACAAGAAGTTCTTCCTGAGCGGATGACGGGCCCCCCCGAGAACAAGCCCTCCTGAGAACACTGCACCCCCATAATTGCCCCGGGCCCGCTGGCTGATAGGCATTGCTCCGTAGTGCTTTGCCCCTCCCCCGCCGCCACTACCACCTCTGGTGTTTAACCCTGTGAGCGCCAAGGCTTTTGGGGCAGTGTACCTCATTGCCCTCCTTTTCTGGACCTCAGAGGGTTAAAAGTTTCTTCCTGCGCATAACAGGAGCAGGTCGGGGAGGTCGTAAGCCTCACATATATGCAATAATCAGGAATTTATATAAATATATATATATGTGCGCACGGATCGGGACTGTCCTTCCTCCTCGACCCCCCGACAACGAACAAGTTCTCATTGAGTAATACTGACAGCAGCCTCCCGCGGACCCCGGCGACCAGTGTGTTGTTTTTAACGTGGAAGGTCTTACATGTGTGTGTTAATTAAATGCTTTCGTAGAGGCAGAAACGTTGGCTGTATGTGGTGGGATGGGGGGGTTACACATAAATCCTCCCTGCGGCAATGGCAGCCCTTCCTCCCTGACAGAGGGCTCAAAAAGTTGGGGGGCGCGCTTTCAGGCCAGCAGCCACCTTATGGTGTAAGTTCGGCCGTCAGCTGAATATGTGGCCGGCATATCCAGCCGGTGCCTGCACGCTGCAGCGCCTGATCTGCTGCCGAGGGCTAGTGTGTGTGATGCCATCGGCCGAAGACCCAGATGGCCGGTTCTATGAAGGCTTTATAAAGGCGGCTGCAGCAGCAAATGGGATCGTTTTTTTCCAAGAAAGGACATGAAATATATTTATATGGCGCCAGCGGGTTCTGTAGCGCCGTACAGAGGACCATGAAAAAATGTAACAGACATTTCAAATTGATGATAATGTTAAGGCAGTATATCGGTGCAGAAGAAGAGGCCCTGGTCTTCTGAGCTAGCAATCTATTAAGTGGTTGAAGGGGGCATTAGACAGCGGGGTTGCTTGGGTGAGGATGACTTGATTGTAGAGCGGGTGATGTGAAGAGTTATCTCGCAGGGTGGGGGTGACCTAGGTTTCTTTAGGGTATTGGGGGCAGGGTATTCCCCCGAGAGAAGTTATGGATAGGGTAGAAGAGAAGAGGTTTGTGGGGAGAGAGAGGAGGGCAGATAGGAGAGTATGGTGGGCTGCAGAGTTCAGGGCTCGGTAACTCTGGGTCTCGTTTACATTTAATTCTGGAGGGTACAGGGAGGTAATGGAGGGTCTGGCATAGAGGGGCAGCAGATGAGAGCATTTGTCTGGCCGCGGTAGTCTGTGGGGTGATGGAAAGTTTACAGGCTTTCTGCGGGGGCCGGTGGGACATGCTGGTTATCTGCCCCCCATAGCGTTCATTGCCCTGACCGGGGTGGGCTTCGCTTTGATGTATCGGGAAGATGTTCAGTCATGGCTGGAAACTGTTCCATGCAGTTCCACGTGTAGCCACCAGAGTAACAAGGACATTATTGTCAGGGCTGCACCACCCCGGTCCTCAAGGGCCACAAACGGACCACAATTTTAATTAAAATGAATTAAGCTACTTGTTTTCGGGTAGGGGTACGCATATTTCGGCGTATAGATACTCGCCATCATTATACGGCGCGGCGTGTTCCGCATTAAGCATACTCATTATTACACACACAGGTTTGTCACGTTTTATTTCGGAGGTACTCGGTAGTACTATACAGTACACGGGGTCCATGTCTTCTGTCTGGGTGTAAGGCGTGGTGACACACATGTAGCTGGCGTACCGCGGCACACAGCATCATGGTAAGATGGCGGACGTGAACCTCCTGCCGTTCTCTCTGGACCTCGCCTCTAGCAGTAGTATCGGGACCGGCTCTCCGGCCGGCCCGTCTGTGAAGGTGGAATCTCCGTGGCCGTCGTGCACCAGCAGGATCTCATCCTCGTTTGTCGATATTCTCTGACTGTATCGCGTCAGCCGGACTCCGGGGGCCTTTTGTGTCAGTATTTGGAAGTATACGTTGTAGGAGGTGCACCCCCACACCAGCAACCCCAGACACACCACGATCTGAAGGACGAGGCCGCCAACAATC
Source organism: Spea multiplicata (assembly GCA_009364415.1). Classification (NCBI taxonomy): domain Eukaryota; kingdom Metazoa; phylum Chordata; class Amphibia; order Anura; family Pelobatidae; genus Spea; species Spea multiplicata. Next base: position 12,262 of record VKOC01006124.1, read on the forward strand.
AGCGTGTACAGCAAGAAGTGAAGGAAACAGCAGTGCCGGATGATGGTCTCCACCAGCCACAGGCGCCAATGTTTCATGGCCACGGGTGCTACGGGAACGTCGATTACTGCTGGTGCGGGAGTTTGTGTTGTTGGGTAGAGTGACGTGGCCGTGGTGGTTTGTGGCACTGTGAGTGTAGAAGCTGGTCTTGTTGGTGGTTCCTCTGTCCATCTGGTTGTGGTTGGTGATGGTGTAGAGGTTGTCATCTTGGTGGATGATTCTGGGGTTGTTGTGCGATGCGTACTGACTACCTCTGTGGTTGTCAGTTGTGTGGTTTCTAGGCTTGTATGCTCTACCGTGGTAGTTGGAATTACTGCTTTACTTGTAGTCTTCGACTGTGTTGTTTCTGGGGTCGTAGTCTGAACTTTGGTGGTTGCCAGTGTTGTAGTTTCTGGGGTCGTAGTCTGAACTTCGGTGGTTGCCCGTGTTGTAGTTTCTAGGGTCGTAGTCTGAACTTCAGTGGTTGCCGGTGTTGTAGTTTCTAGGGTTGTAGTCTGAACTTCGGTGGTAGGTATTTTTGTGGTCTCTAGGCTTGTAGTCTCCACCGGTGTGGTTGCGGATGTCGTTGGCACTTCTGTTGATGGTTGCCTTTCGGTGACGAAAGGTGTTTTGGCCACACTCGGCCCAGCGTCTCCTGTGCTTTTACAGTGCTCGGTGGAGTAATCCAAAAGCGGTAACTTGTTTGAGCAGAGGACACTTCTCCCATCGTTGACCGGAGTTCCGCTCACAATGGTGTAGATGTTGTGTTCGTTTTCTTCCACCCAGTCCTTGAAATACGCAAGAGCGCAATTACAGTTCCACGGATTCTTGTCCAGGTACACGTAAGCCAAATTATCCAGCCCCTCAAAAAATAAATCCGGGATTTCCGTGAGACGATTGCCGCTTAAGTGAAACTTCTCCATCCGCACCGAATCGTAGATGAGATGCTGCGGGACCTGCCAAAGTTCATTAGATGATAGATCCAGAGTTTCCAGGAGCTGCAGGCCTTCAAAAACCTTCCACAAACACACAAAAAAACAAAGAATCGTTAGAATGTTGAAGGATATAACGGAACGTTATCGCATCTTAATCATTAACGTTCTCTTACAAGCAGAAAGACAATATAACACGTGATGGACAGAAGAACAACTGGTGGCTTCTACCCAGAACCACCAGACTACCTCCAGGTGAACAGTGACCCCCCCCAAACACACGTTTTGTTTTGTTTTTTGTGAATATCTCCACTTTTCAGCTTTTTGTCACACTCCACTCCAAACTTCCATTCCGGAACTCTAAGATCCAGCTCATGAATCGGAAAGTGGCATTTGTGGGCTATAAAAACCTTTCAACTTACCGTAATTCACGTAATTACATAACATGCGTATAGCGGACGGCCGCGCTGCGGCGCTTATAGATATTTTGATATGTAATAATTATGTTCTTCATCCATCAGTACACGATGGGTTAGCGCAGTAACGGCTCCTATGATGTAATACACAGCCGGAACAACAGAGGGACCACAGAGAAAACCACAAACAGTAGCAAGTTTAAAGTCATGTGACCAATTTTAAGGCGGGCTACGGGTGTCAGGCTAAATTACAAGAATTGGGTAATTTAACCCCTTCAGGGCTGAGGGTTTTCATAATCTAAGGACCAGCTGGGTTTTTTTCTAACCATATGTTTTTTAAAGCACGACTACGGCTCGAGATCCCTTTTTACGCCAATGACGTCATGGTGACATCACTGGACTCCCTATAATAAGTGTTTTTTTATTTTTTATTTATGTTTAATTTTTCCCTTTTTTTGTTTTGTTGGGTTTTTTTTGTTTCTCCTAATCTGTCTGCGCTGATCACACTGTGATCAGCAAGCAGGGATCTGTATTAATAGACAGTCTGATCTCCCTGGAGCAGCAGAGAGATGTCCCTGCCGCTACAACCAAGTCAGAACGTACCGGTACGTCCTAATGGGTGTCTCGGCACAACATGGCACAGCCGGCACATTCTTAGGGGTGAAAAGGGGCTAAAGATGAGATCTGTTCTATCTTCCATATTAACTTCCTGTTCTTCCTGCGCGGATATGCAGGCGAAGTAATTTGGCAGCCGTTGCCTTTCAGGGCCGGGTTGTTTCAGAACATAATTGAGGATTTTTACCCCCTAGTTATTAATTATTTGTGTTTTGCATTATGAGCCATTCAATGGATGCACGAAACCCTGAAACAGGGGAAATTACGGTTAAACAAATGGTTAAAACTGTAGGCTGACCTATGAGGTATAAAATAGCCCCGTTATGAAGGGGTTAAGAGAGAACTTAATGTTAAAAACAGTCTTCTGCATGATCCTGTCCTCCGGACAACCAACCGATCGGAGTAATGCATCGGATCACTCAGGGGATTAACAAGAAACACCAAGGCCCTGGAGCCCTGTGCCATCATTGCCCCCAAATCAACTTGTCTGTGCCTCCTTTGCCCCCCCCTTCCAACATACACTCTGGCACACACATCCACGCTCACACCCACCCACAAACAATTACACATCCATGCTCACATACATACATACAAACACATATACATACATCCCACCCCTTCCCACCTGCACTTTGCCAGCAGCCTCGGTTTCACCGCGGGGTCACGTAGCGTAGCGCGCCCCCTCATACGGTCCTGTCTCCCCGTACCGGTTGGAATAAGTTTAGAAAGGGCCCTTCCGGTACAAGAAGACAGGAACAAGGGGCTGCACTTACACCACTAGGTTCACATAATTATTCTACTGTCTGCAGCTCACGCCCCAGGGTGACTTTCTGGAGTCTAGGAGAAGAGAACGAGATACCTTATCGGGAAGATCCTGGATCTTATTAGCCTGAAGATACAATGATTTCAGCCTCTTCAGGCCGTGGAAAGCATCCTCTGGCACCGTCACAATCCGGTTGTTGGACAGGTCAAGCTTTACCAAACTATTCAATTGGGAGAGCTTCGGTAGCTTGTCGAACGAGTTGTTGGCCAAGTTGAGGTCTTCCAACTTCAACGGTAAGTCAACGTCGATGACAGACATCCCATTGTTGGATAAGTCCAGCTCTACCAGCTGCGGGAAACTTTTGAAGCTTGAGATGGAGACGGACTTCAAGGAGTTGAAACTCAAGATGAGGATCTGCGTGTCGGTGGGAATGCCGTCCAAAGGGATGCTGGTCAAACCAAGGTTGGTGCACGACGTCTCCACCTTGTCCAACTTGTCCTTCTGAGTTGAGCAGGAAGGCTGGGCAGAAGAACCATTTCCCACCAAAAGTAGAACGAGAAGTTCACAAAGCGCCAAACTTCTCATGATAACGAAGTGTGATCTGTAAGAATTAAGAACGTTGAGCGAACAATAAAAGAATTTTGGGAACATATACATCGTAATAAAGACAAGCTAACTTCTAGACATTGAGGACATTCTGGAATTCTACCAAGCGATGCTTACTGCGGGGAGCTCAGCGCGAGTCGTTGGCTTTGGGTATATTAATGATGGAAAAACTAATAGTAAAATTCCACAAACCCACCAGCTCCGTGTATACTGACAGCGTCCAGGCTGACCCTCGGCTTAGAGAACATACCCCGTGGTTCCTGCGTTATCTGTGACGTGGCTGTGGTCGCCTTATCTGAGAGAGCAGCCTATTTCCTGACGTTATTTCGAGGGCTTCCAGTGAAAACGGATAAAGGGGACTGAAAGAGTTAATAGAAAGGGTTAATAATAACCTGCAGACTGTCATGACTGACGTTATCTACTCGCTGGTCTATATCATGACACCGAGTATCTATACGCCGGTACCGAACGCGCCGCTGTGTACAATGATGCCGAGTATCTATTCCATATTATGAACAAATAACCCTAAATAATAATTGTTTATATTCGGGAGAATAATAGACTCTGAGTGCGGTCTATTTTAAG
>VKOC01006125.1:0-24709 GCA_009364415.1 Spea multiplicata
CCCATAATGCTCCTTCAGCTAAGGGGCTGGCTGAGGAGTATGGGAGATGTAGTCGTGCAGCAGCTGGAGGGCCGAGTTTGGAGATCCCTGGTCTACACCATGCTCCTATAGGCAACCCAGTGCAGCCAAGGTGAGCATAGCATGGGTCATAAAGAAATGTCTACTCACAGCTCTTCAACCTGATTCATACGCAGAGAAACACTGCCAGCTTCCTTAGATATGAGAGTCCTGTACAGACAAGAGGGAGCACAGCACAAAACAAAAAGAGGCATGCAGAAATTAGTGCAATTAACACAAGGGAAGAAGTGATGCACCATCCGAGGACAGTACTGGGAGAGGGGGGTGCGGGGTAAGAGGGGCGATTTATTTTACAGATTATTTGGAGGCTTGGGTATAATGAAAAGAAAGTAAATCAAACAACACATATTTATTGTCGAAACGCCAAAGCGGCATTTGTGATGCCATCTCTGGAACCGAAAGGGGTTAAGCATTGGGCAAAATTGATTAGGAAAATAATTCGGACATGCAAATTTTTCTGTATTATTAAATCTGAAAAGGGACTCAACCCCCTAAAACCAGAATTACATAATCAATAGAATATAAAAATGTTCAATTATTCTTACTTCTCACCTGAAGCGCTCTCAAAGATTTACGCGGCACTAAAGCCTTCGAAAAGTGTAATGTGATAACTTTTATGATCTACTGATTAACGTAATGTTTTTAGAGGAGAGTCCCATTTAAGACAAGTTAGATTATAAGTGAGGTAGTAAAGCTTTATTCGGGAACAGAAGTGCATGTGATTTCACGGCTATCGATACGGCTTCATGCAGGATACTGTGAGGTGGGCAGAGCGAAAAGAAACGTATAAAGTGTGCGGCAGAAGCACAAAGATCTATACAAAGGTTGGGAAGTGGCCCTGGCTTATCCTGCTGCTCCTCCTATTAGTGGACCTAAAAGGAAAGGACAACTGAACTGGGTTATCATATAAGTTGGCGCTTACTGTCCATCGATCTGCTCCTGCCTCAACGCAATGCTCCCCTGCTCCTCCAGGAGGTTCTCACGGGAAGCAGACTGCGCTGGGTCCAACTTCTTCACATACGCAGCGGGCACAAACCCCTGACGATCATTCACTTCCACCTTCCACCAGTCCTGAAGAACACAAGTGGTCTGTCATTCGTGGCAGGAATTACAGAGCTGATCCTCCTTGGCTGGATGTTCTTGACTCTTCCTTACCTTATTGGTACTATTAAGAAGTGTCAGGATATCCCCCTTCTTCATGGTCACCTCCCTAGGGCTCTTCTCTTGGTAGTCATACAACGCCAGTACCAGCTCCTTCCCAGTTTCGTCATCAGTTGGGGCAACTTGTTGCTAAAGATTAGAACACAATAGTTCACAGCACTGAAGCTACTTTAGTTAAAGAAAATATAACTTTCTAGGATAAAAAAAAAAACTTACTCTGCAAGACTGAGCCTGTTCTCTTAATGCCTGGATGCTGCTCCCATATGCATGAAGATCAGACATAAGGGCTTCATGTTTCTTCAGGAGAGCCTAAAAGCAAGAGATAACATTGAAGAGGGGTATACTAGAAGACAAGCACCCTCCAGTATAAGTCTACTAGTCCAGGGCATATACCTCCGCAGAGTCCTCGTCTTTGCCATAGTCCGTGCTTCCAACAATGGGCTCCTTTTCCCTCATCCAGGATTCGGCCTCATTGGCGTCAGCAAAGTACTGCTGAGCTTGCAGAGAGTCCTCAAGGTCCTGGCGGCGTTGGGATGCTTTGTTCCTCAGAGACTGCCATTTGTCATTAAGCTCCTTCACCTTCACCTTCACCTCCTCAGCAGCAAAGTGGCCTGAAGACAACATCCTCAGTGAATACAGGTGCAAAATAGTTTCCCAAGCTGCTTACAAATTGGACTATGTCACGGCAGAGGAGGGCATTACTATAAGGACTGGGGTTAATGCGGTTTTATATCCCAGGAGGGCTTGCTGTTCTGAAATCACCCTATATGTGATGATAGATCTTCCATTTCCAGCTCACTTTCTAAACACTCTGCAATCTACCATTTACATTGGTCTTGGGAACACAAAACAGTGACATGAAAAGAAACACCTTTACTGCTAATGGAAATTGGGATATATTGCAGATTTTCTACGCTTGGCTTTATACATCTTTTGAAATATGTATTGCCTAGATATACAACCATTATTCTTTCAGTTAATCCAATCTTATTTCAGCTTTCTGATTCAAGCCAAAAATTAGAAAATGACCAACATGGAAAATGATGAAGTCTATAAAGCATGGCAACAATTACAACAACTTTACTTCTGTTTTTGCAATTTTGAATTACCTTCAGTAATCATAGAGTTCCCCTTTTGGGTAACAGCTTTGATGCGGGGCTCATGTCCTGCTATTTCAGCCTGAAGGGCTTGGTGCTTCTTCAGAAGATTCTGCACGCCAATCAAATCCTTGCCTGGACACAAAAACAAATACGAAACATCATTAAAGGTACTAGACCTTTCCTAGGCCGCCGACCAAGTCAATATCCAGAACCTACCTCTGTTGGTGGAGGCAGCAATGGGTTCCTTCTCTCTTATCCAGGTCTCCTCGTCTTCGATGTCTCTGAAAAGCTGCTGCAGACGCAGAGAATCAGACAGCTTCTGTTTCCTTACAACCATGGGCTCCTTCAGGGCCTCGTAACGGAAAACAAGAGCCTCTTGCTTCTTCTTGATGTTCTCTGCGTCAAAGTGTCCGGCGTCTTGGAACTGACGGGCTTGAATAGAGATTCCATCGATGCGGTCCTAACAAATAAATCACAAAATGTTTAAGACGTTACGTGTCTTTGCCAAAAACAGGCAAATGCTAAAAGGCATTTTAGTACAGTCAGGTTATGTGTCTTGCCTGATGAGCTGCAACATCGGCCTCTAGTAAAGCATGTTTCTTCTGAAGGTTCTGGACGTTGGTGAGGTCTTTGCCATAGTCATCGGAAGCCAGGTGGCCCTCAACCTCATAGAGCCACAACTCAATATCCTCCACGTTGCGGTTGAACTGCTGCTGCTGATTAGCTTCACGCAGCTTGATACCTGTGCATCAACATTAGAGCCATCAATGGACACGACTAAAACCTGTATGGTTTTGTAAATTGCAGATGAAATAATATTGTATTTGAGATTTTCCACATCACTTGTTACCTTTGAGTTCTGTGGCCTCCCGCAGTCTTTTCCACAAAGTGATGACCTCATTCATACGCGCAGCCACTTCATCGGAGGCGTAATGGTTGACATCGATTAGTTTTTGACCGGAGTTTTCCAGGGCATCTATACGGCTCTGGTTGGCAGAAAGCTCAGCCTCAAACGCTTGGTGTTTCTGCACCTTGCCTTGGAGGTTGGATGGATCCTATTAGAAGGAAAAGGTAACCATAAGCTTTTCTTCTTTTTAAATCAAATAATCTGGTGAGTTTCTGGCATAATGTTGCCATTGTGGTTTGCTAGATTTTGGATAATATTTTAAAATGACTTGACTGTGGGCTTAGAGATAGTAGCATATCCTTGGCAAACATATTTTGGTATTAAACATAGTGGTTTAGGATCTAACAGGGTGAAGATCATGCTATGAATATACATTCATTCTTAGGGGCCCGCAAAAGAGATACGATAGTCGGATTATCCGAGATTTAGCAGAGGACAACCCACCTTGTAGGCTTCGTCTGTGGCAGTCTTCATCTTCTCGTTAATCCAGCTCTTTAGTTCATCGGAGTCCCGGAAGAACTGCTGCAGATGGAAGGAGTCCGCCAGCTGGGTGCGTCGGTACAGAGCTCGCTCATGGAGAGCATTACGACGACTCAGAAGCTGAAAGGCCACAGAGCAAGAAGTTAGAAGAACAGCTTTTTAAAAGTAGGACTCTGATTCGGTCATACTGGGATAAAGGGCTTTTTTCCCCTACTTAAGCCTCTTTGGAGGCAAGTTAGCAGTCACCATATTATAAACCCAGTGCATGTACAGAGATCAAGAACGCCTTAAATGATGAGAAATTGCAATCACCCCCAAGCTTTACACCCGTTTACTTACTGCGTCTCTGCGAGTAGCAACATCCTCCATGGCATAGTGGTTGTTTTGAATCAACTTTGTGGCAAACTCATCCAAGGCCTACAAAGCAGACATATTATTATCCACAGGACCTCTGACCAATATTAAATCCTACGTTACAAATGTAACATCCATGTTACCGTGATTTTTTCTTCCTGGGCGCTAAGAGATTTCTCAAAGTCTTCATGTTTTTTCAGCAGGGCTTCAACGCTGTCCAAGGAATCACCTAAATCCTCATTAAGCAGGAAAGCCTGAAACATACAAGAAAAATAAATACATAAAATCAGGGTTCTGGAGCTACTTTTCTCCAAAAACCCAAACCACAGCAGTTTATGTGGGCCTTTAGCATACCTCTTGCTTGCTCATCCAGTTGTCCACCTGCTCGGTGTCTCTGTAGAAGAGCTGGAGGTCCATGCACTGCTCGTACTGCTGCCTACGCAGCTCCCACAACTCCAGAAGAGCGGTTCTTTCATCGGTTAGGATGTTCAGCTGGGGGAAAAAAAGAAATTACAGGCTGGGTTAAACCAAGCAACCATAAAATTAGCAAAACTGGTCATATTATTGCTTTAACTAGATAAAACAAAAACTATTTTGCATACCTTCTCCCTGACTTCATCGGAAGCATAGTGTCCAGCGCTCAGCAGAGAGTGTCCTGCTGCATCGGCAGCTTTAAAACTATCTTCGTGAGCATCAATTTCACCCTGAAACATTAGTAATGGGAATTTGGAGGGTTTAAGCCGTTTAATCGATAAGCGTATCGTTTGGCACACTTCTAAGCTTGTTGTGGTTTCCACGTCCACGTGTGGAAGCAACCAAGCTGCTGTAGTATTTACCTTGTGTTCCTGGTGTCTATCAAGCAGAGCCTCTGCTCCAGCCACGTCGTTGGCAAGCTCGTCGGCATTGATGAGAGCCTTCATTTCTGTCACCCAGCTGGTCAAGTCTCTGAAGTCTGCCAGGAATCTCTGAAGCCTGAGAAGGGACAGAAGTCAAAATGTAAGGAAGGGCTGCCAAGACCAGCGAGAAGCATTTCACACACTAAGTAGCCAAGCAGACTGGATTCCACAATACTCCATGTCTACAACGCGTGAATTTTACTTTTTAATTCCGTTAGCCTCGTTAGGCTATTTGTTAATACATAAGTAAAAAGTAGGATTCAAAAGAGACAAAATGACATGCAATCGAAAGGAAGCAAATCAACTAGAAATACACTGATGAAAAGCGAGGGGTTTATACATTTCAAACAAGATCTCTTAAATGCAAACAGATAAAAAGACATAATTGCTTTGTTACCATTTGGACTCTCGGTTCTATTATAGAACAAAGTGATACTCACTTGTAGGAGTCATTGAGGCGAGTGTGACGCTCGGCTGCTATGGTTCGGATTTGATCCCAGTTTGCAATCAGCTCCTCTCCTTTGACTTGAATTTGTGGAGCGTTTACAGGGTGTGACTGCTGCAGGCGGTCAGACTCTGCGTACAAAGCCTTCACCTGATAATGCAAAGGAATACAGTCATTTTATCATACCCATTACATTACCCGACCACCAGCCAGCCGAGACAAGTCCTACGCCATACCTTCTCCTCCAGTGCAGCCAGATCACGTTCCAGACCCTCGTGTTTACGGAGAAGGGCTTGTACGCTAGCCAAGTCTCTGCCGAAATCATCAGAGGCCATGAGCTGCTCCTTCTCTCTGATCCAGCCAATGGTTTCATCAACATCCCTAAAAGACAAAGGATGGGAAAGTAAATTTAGTTAATGCAGCTGTTTCCCAAAAACAAAGAATAGCCAATATGCTTATAAAATGCATGTTTGAATTCCCTCACTGTATAAGCCTCTACAACTTCTACTGGGAGACTGTTCCACCGATCCACTACCAGCTCATGGTAATGTACCTGTTAAAGCGTTGAACTTCTGCGGCTCCAAAGAGCTTCCCCTGTCTCTGAAGGGCCAGGCCTTTTAGGCGCTGCCAGGCTGCATTTACTTCATCTTGTTTAGTCTTGATCACCTCCACTTCGGGATGTTCCTCCTTTAAGGTTTCAGAAAGCAGTTGTTAGCTCAAACAGCTGATGCTTTTTTTTTTTTGCAATCAAGAACAACATACATGGCATGCAGAGCTCTTTACCTGGGCGAGTTTGCTGGCAAACTGGTTGACCTCATTCACTCTTTCCTCGTGAGCAGCTAGATCAGTCTGAAACTCTTCAAACTTCTTCTGTAGAACCTCTACATGTTCCAGGTCTTGGCCGAGTTCCTCGGACGTCACAATTGCCTCCTGGTTAAAAAAAAAAAATGACAAAAACAGCTGATCCACTGAACAAAACCACTAGCTTTCCCAAACATTTCAGTTCTATTCCAACTTTTATGGAAATTCATACAAAGCCAAGGTATCAAATTCTCAGCAAGAAGTCACAGATATGAAGCTAGAAGCATTGAGTGGCTTCATACAATATTTAGACCCTGGCGCAATTATCGAAACCCATCGTTCCTTATTCAGCCCTACGGTGCAAGACAGGGTGACTACAAAGAGACCAAAAAATAAGATTCACGAAGACTACGTTAAAACATTTGGAGATTTAATAGGCCAATGAGTTTGTCAGTGGTTGTTCGAGGAGGTAGCGCACCTTGTCGTTGATCCAGTCCATAACATCTTCACACTCTCTCAGGTACTGGACCAGCTTCTGGGCCTGCTGCAGTTTGATTCCCTTCTCTCGCATTTTCTGGAGCAGCAGCTCCCACAGACGATGCAGCTCCACCAAACGGGTCTGAAATAAGAGGAACAAGTGATCGGTTTATTAGGGCAAAGCCCCGTACTGGATGAAAATAAAAACAGTCAGAGCAACATCCACACAGAGATCTAATCAAACCAGCCAACTGGTAATAACGCTCAGAATGGGGCAGAAAATTCGTGAAGAGGTGGCCACCAGATCAGCCAAAAAGAGAGGTCATCCTCAAAATACAGAGGACACAGCAGTGACAGTTAACCCCTTACATGCAAGTAAAGAGAACGCACTTCAGTCAATCAACACAGATGCTGTCACCTACTCGGATGTGAGACCCCACTTGGATGGTGGTCACTTTTGGGCGCTGTGCTGTCCGGTATGGCGTGAAAGACTAAGCCACAGATAGACTTATTATAACCACAATGTGCATACTTTTCTTCTGTTGTGTCAACTTTCAAACCATATGACATATTCCTGAGCCTCCTACAATACGTTACCCGCTAAATTCTCTAGTATGCTGTGTACATATAAAGGTATAACGTGTACTGCGCCCCACTGCCTCAGAACGAGACGCAAAGTAATAAAAGTCATCCAGAATTACATATAATTATATCTGCAATTACTTTCCTTTCTGAACAGAGATAATTTTCTATGCATTGTCTAGGCAGCAATCCCTGAAAGACGCCAAGAGTATATTAAAGGACATTAAACTCTTCAAACGTCAAACTTACCCTTATGGTTTCAGATGAGAAGTGTCCCTCGGAAATCATCTGATTCCCAGTCTCATCCAGTTTAACAATCGCTCCGGAATTGGCCTGAACCTCAGCCTCAAAGGCCTGATGCTTCTGGAGTTTGCCCTGAAATCAGATCACAGACAGAAATCACGGATCGTAGACAGGCTGCGCCTAGAACATTTCAAGAACATGCAGGGGGAACAATGCTGGACTTGAGCAGGAGCTCGATTCAAGAAACCGTAAGCTCTTCTCCTTCCACACCAGTGCGACTAAACGAGCGTTACTGTCAACTTCGTATACATTGAAATCCTTTATAGTAATAACGTTACTACGTGAAAGGTGCCGATGAATATTGCTTAATACAAAATAGCTACAAAAGGGGTATTTTGTTACAATCAAGGGGCTTAGCTCCAAAACCTACAACAGACTTGTAAACATTGGACTATACACACACACACATGTATTTTTACATACACATGCAATGTATGTATAGAAACAGAATGTTACTATCTATTTCTGAAAGCCTCTAAACCAGAAGCTAGAGTCCGTTTCCAGACCCCAGGGCTAGTGGTTGACCGTGTCAGGTCTGGTCGCTGACCTGCAGGTTAGTTGGGTCTTTGTAATTCTCGTCCGACGCGATCTGGAGTTTCTCCTGGATCCATTTCTCCAACTCATCCGCGTCCCGCTGGAAGAACTGGAAGCGGTAGGAATCTTCCAGCTTCTGGCGCCGCAGGGTGGACAGCTCCTTAAAGCGCAAGTAGCGGTCGAGGACTTGGTGGCGCCTCTCCTGGATGTCCTCCGCCGTCTCCAGCACTTTGACTCCGCTTGAATCCATTTTCTGAAATAAATCAAAGGGGTAACGGTTAGAAATCTGCCGATGGCTACGGAAAACGGGGCGAGAAGGTGGAATATGACTATTATCACACAATGCCACCCGGTTACCTAATTAAAGCAGAAAAAAAAAAACAAAAAATAAACGTGGGGCCAAAAAAGATCAAGAAATATACGTTTATTAAATGTTCTATATTATAATTTGATGTGTCCGCGGCTCCTTTCAAGATGTTTGTGTATATTTTTTGCCTTTAACGCTTTCAGTGCCAGGGGAGAACATTGCACCGAATGGGGTAAAATACAGCTTTGTTGTCTAGTGTCCTCCTTAAAAACACGTCCCATATATACGAACGATTTCCACGAGCCTGATTACAGACACTGCCTGATTAGGCGTTACCTCAATGTGCAATCACATCGTAAAATATGCTGCCAATACTTCGCATTTTTACTTTTTTTCCCTCAATAAAATTAACCACTCCGGACAGCAGTTCCTATTCCTGGTAAAGACGGCTGAAGTCGTAAAGGCAGCTGAAGGAGATCGCCACCCGGAGAACGCAGAGGAAACGGGACATATGGTCCCACATTCCACCCCTATCCTGCCGCGCCTAAAACAACACGGCCCAGGAACGGCCCTTCCGCCTAATAACAGCAACACGGCAGGTTTCTCTCCCATAATGGATGGAAATATCCCCCCCAGCAGTTATGACAAGGGGGCAAACCGCCCTCCGGCAGCAGATACAATTCCAGGAGTGAATTATGATCGCCTCCATTCCTGAACGCTGGCCTCCATTCCTGAACGTTGGCCTCCATTCCTGAACGTTGGCCTCCAGTTTCTATCCTCGCCCCAAAGTTGCCACACAGCGTGCTGACGGACTAGGAGACGTCAAAAAGGGGTTTGTTTGGACTAGATCCTTTGATGTAGATGGGCATCCTGTGTAAACTAGGTGTATGATCTCTGGCTGGGAGGTAAAACAATATACATGTTCATGCATGGCTGTGTGAAGGATCATCCTGAGGACCCGGCGCATGCGCAGAACACCGTAACTGGAGCGGTGCTGGTATTAACCCTTCTGCACAGAGCTCCATGGGGACTGAAGAGATAACAAGTTCCATTACGCCTGCTGCGTCCAGATAACGGCAGCCGGCAGCACAAGAACGTCGTCGGCAGCTGCATAAACATATACACCGAGCTCGTGCTCCTATAGCGCTAATTTATATGTGTAAATCCAGACTAATTTCACGCGTGGCTGCCTTATTATACGGGGTGTGTAAGGGATACCGCGTGGTCGGAGTTGATTGAGAAGATTGCTGGTGTCCAGCCTCATCATCAAAGCAAAAGCCAGGGTATTAATTGCTAACTAATTAATTCCATTACTCGGCTCGGCCCCACCCAATAACGCCTCGTTCTTCGGGAGCGGACTCCTTGGTGACTATCCGGTAACCGGATCTACACGTATGGATAATGTATATATATACAGCCAGACTACAGCAAAAGCCTTGTTCTGAGCGATCGAGATTTCTTTCCATAGGAAGTCTGGTTGAGAGGATCTGCTCTCCCGCTCCATCAAGCGTCTGGAACGCGGAGTAAAGATGCTCACCAGACCCCCAAAGCATCCGCAATGTAAACCATGCGTACGCAGCCCATACCATGAAGCTATGTAACGTACGGCTGTCGGCCATGACAGCTGCAGCTGAGTTTTTTTACCCCGTAGGATTACAAGGGGTTTTCTACTTTTGGAAAGAGACCAACCCCAATGCTGCAGACGACCAGGTTTGGAATTCCAGAGACCCCCAAGACTGACACGACCTTTATGCCCTAAGCAGTCGTTGGTCTCCTCTAGCCATATGTCTATCCCATGCATGTTTAAACTCCCTCGCTATATCACCCTTTACCACTTCTGTTGGGAGGCTGTTCCATTTATCTGCCCCACCCTCTCTCTAAAGGGAAACTTCCTTTCATTACCTCTAAACCTCTGACCCTCTGGTTTTAGATAACGTTAGGGATAAAAGTCCAAGGCTAAAACTCTTACAAGATCTCTCAATGCTCAGATCAAAATACTTGTTAGAGGGATTGGTCCCCTCTCCCCAGACCACCACTCTTTGGAGGCCATCAATCTATTTTACCCAGGGGCCCTTTATTACTCCCATCACTCCTATGTTCCAATGGCCCTTTATCACTCCATCACTCTGTGTTCCAATGGCCCTTTATCCCTCCCATCACTCCTGTGTTCCAATGGCACGTTGTGTTCGATGATCCAAGTTTAAGATTAAAAGGCTAATTAATGGTTAGAAAACCCTTTTGCGATTATGTTACTTCTATAGATTTCCTTGTTTCCCATGAAAACAGCTGAGCGACCCCAAACTTTTGAACGGTAGCGTGTCCCCCCCGATGTTACACAGCAGAAAGCGTGCCTATGAAAGAAGCATCGGGAACGGCAGACAGTGTTTGTGCGGCCCCGGCAGGCCCGGTCCCGGCATTAACCAGATAAAAGGCGATCTGTTAGAGTCAGCAGAGAGACGCATTGTTCTGGAAGGGCCGCCGGGGCAGCGTTAATGGACTGACCCTCCCTGCGGCAGATCGGCTGACGTCAAGCGTGTAAACCGTGCCAAAAACGTCGCAGCGGCGGGCAGCGGCGGGCAGCGGCACGGAGAGAAAGCCGCAGACTCCTGCAGTCCCTGAATCTTTAATAAAAACGGCACTGCGGAGCTGGAGCGACGCAGCAAAGCCCTGCAAACGCAGAGCTCCGGCAAGTCCATCCCACTGCAGTCATCAGCCGACTACAGCTGCAGTCCCACTTACAGCCCGCCGGTGCCATCAATACCGGCATCGGGCAAAAAAAAAAAAAAGTCCATTTATAGTGTATTTACGGCCGTTCGGCTACAGCCGTTAGAGACATGCGGGGCGGAATCTGCCCTATCAGCAGACTGTCAACAGCAGCGCTAAAGTCACATGGCTGGAATAGCTCGGAGATTAAAAAGGAGAGGAATTTAAAGAATTTTACACAATCCCATGATGCCGTCCTGTGACCTTGAACCGCTTTTGTTCCACCGAGTCCCGGCTGCTCTAAACAGGATATCTCCGCACCCCTACAATTGTTAAAAGGGACCAAGAGCTTACAATCAAGCAGGATGTTATATTATAACGCTACCCTGCCTCTGTTTAAAACAACAACTTAAAACCAGAGGGTCAGAGGCTTAGACGAAACACAATGAAGAGGGTGGTAGATAAGTGGAACAACCTCCGAGCAGAAGCGGTAGAGGAAACAGCGTAAAGCTATCCTGGATGTATCGCCCCCCTCCTCATTAACCCCAAATACCTTCATTAAATAAATAACGTCACAAAGTTACCGCAATGCAGTAAGACAAAGACTTAATCATTTTAGCCAACAGACTGAAATACAGTGGGGGGTTTTTTGTGTGTTTTTTATCATTAATTCACGGAAGAAACTCGCTGTCAATAAACGCAAATATAAAAAAAAGTGACATTTTATCTGCTTTGTGACAGTCCTGTCTCTGATAGCAGCAGAGATCGGGGGTACGAGAGGCTGCCAGACGCTCGCTCCTGCAGGGACCTGATAACGCGGCACTTCCAGAGCCAGCGAGTACTTACTGCCCCGCGTTAGGCAATAAAGGGACATACGCTGTATATATATATATATCTGCCCCTCCCCCCCAGCATCCGCACCGTATATACCTAACTATAGCCAATAGTCAAGGTTTCCCCGATATTAAAGCCATTTAGGCGACATCTGGTGAGTTGCTACATAGAACCCCCACAATGGGCTATTAATGGGTTAATATTTCCGATATCGGGGCCAGCCTTGGAAAAGTTATTGAATGAATTGCTGAATGGGACGATTGACCCTTTCAGGGCCAGAGGGCTTGCTTACAGCTACGCATCGCTCTCTGCTCAGACAAAGCTTAATTGGAACGACGTCAGATCGGCACGACAATAATCAATCCGTTAATTAACCGCGAGGGTCCGGAACGGAATCACGCGCTAGCAGAAATACGCTGCTGTACTCTACGCCGGGGAAGCCATAACGGTTTACGCCAGCCGCATATCCTGCTCCGCAAGAGTTAAGTCTTCGTGGAAAGAAGGAGTTTTAACCTGGCTGGGAGTTATGAGATTCTAAGCCATCCAAAAGCTGGCGAGCTGGAGCTTTAAACAGTTTAGTGAATTTACCCCCAGCCAGTCTTACAGCCGGGGTCATTAGTCCTTACTTTATGGCACACGAGATATTCTCGCCATGCAAGCGATCTCTCTGCTATGCGGAGACGCGGGGCAAGGTATCCTACAAGACAGATAAACGGCATTCCAGCGGGGGTATTTATAGCCGTTACACCAGGGCGGGCATTTCACGGAGTCACAAAGTGTTCTGCCTGTACAGACAATCACTACAGACTTATTCATTACGGGGTCTGCCGGTCACGGATCTATCACTGCGCCCCATTCTTTAGGGGGTCTGCCGGTCACAGATCTATCACCGCGCCTCATCCTTTACGGGGTCTGCCGGTCACAGATCTATCACCGCGCCCCATCCTTTACGGGGTCTGCCCGTCACAGATCTATCACCGTGCCCCATTCTTTAGGGGGTCTGCCGGTCACAGATCTATCACCGCGCCTCATCCTTTACGGGGTCTGCCGGTCACAGATCTATCACCGCGCCCCATCCTTTACGGGGTCTGCCCGTCACAGATCTATCACCGTGCCCCATTCTTTAGGGGGTCTGCCGGTCACAGATCTATCACCGCGCCTCATCCTTTACGGGGTCTGCCGGTCACAGATCTATCACCGCGCCCCATCCTTTACGGGAGGTCTTGCCGGTCACAGATCTTATCACCGCGCCCCATTCCTTTTAGGGGCGGCGGAGGAGCATAGGTACGGGGGGAGGAGTCGGGGACGGGTCTGCCCGTCACAGATCTACACCGCGCCCCATTCTAGGGGGTCTGCCGTCCACAGAATCTACTCACCGCGCCCATTCTAGTATAGAGGGTAGGGGTCTGCCGGTCACAGATCTATCACCGCCCGCCCCATTCATTAGGGGTCTGCCCGTCACAGATCTATCACCGCGCCCATTCTTTAGGGGGTCTGCCTGGTCAAAACAGATCTATCACCGCTTCCCCATTCATTCTAGGGGTCTTGCCGTCACAGATCTATCACCGCTCCCCATTCTTTAGGGGGTCTGCCCGTCACAGATCTATCACTGCGCCCCATTCTTTAGGGGGTCTGCCCGTCACAGATCTATCCATAATACAGGTTAACAGAAATAACGATCACTTCGCTTTTGTGTACATTGCCAGAAAGCAGCTAATGTCGTAGGCAATGCAGGTCTATACATTAATAACCCAAACATATATTCAATGTTAATAAAAGTGCGGTGGTGGATACTTGAAATCATTTAGCTAGGATTACGTTAGGTAAATAAAAGTGAAGGGTATTTAACAGGCACCGGATCCTCTCATTCTTCCAAGAAAACCACAAATCCTATCCCCAGCCAAGAAAAAACCTCAGGGTGAATCACTGCACTTGTCCGCCAAGCGGTTTGTATACCAGAAGGCTCCGGAAAGCTTTGCGGTATCCATGGGAATCCGAGACGGTCGCCCTGGCAAGGCAGCGCGAGATTTATTGCAATTTATTAGCCGAAATCAGTGGCCGATAATACCCTCCAAAGCCAAACGTGCCATTTATGCCCTACTTTTTAACTCGTGATTTACCCACACTGCGATGGCAGAGGCCGTAGGATACGCATTACATATAGATCTATAGGGTGAGATGAAATGTTTCCCAAGCGGATCTCTATGCCTCTCCGGAAGATTCCAGGGTGACAATGCTTTTGATTTAGAAAAGGGCTGGGCGGCGCCAGCTGCTGCAGAATAACATTTCCGATTCCCCTTTAGAAAAACAATAGTCAGCTGAGCATTATGGGAGTTGTAGTTTCCCACAGCTAGTTGTTAGCCATCTCAGATCTAGACCACCGCTCTATACGGCTTTAAAAAATAAAATAAAATAAAAAAAAGTATAATTTAATAATAAAATCCTGTATATACATAAAAAAACCATGCATTAAAAAAAAAATCACGCCAAAGATCACACGTCACGTAGACGTCATTTCCAAACTGCGAGGAAAGTAAAGATGCAGAAAACTGGAGGAGCGGAAAAAAAAGAAAAGAAAACGCAGCTAAAATACAAAAAAAAATCCAAAGAGGTCAGACTGCAAAGCAAATCACACAATACCTGGATTCTGATCTTACGCAGCGAAAACATGACGGGCTGCAGAGCGAGCTGATAACGGGGGAAATAAAACAGGATAATAAACATTTCAGTAAAACGGCCAACCTGAAGACAGCTCACCTCCAAAAAATACAAAGCTGCGTCTTGCATTGCGGGATCCACTAAAGGAAGCGTGAGTGAGCGCTGCGCACTCGTGCAGACAGTAAGTGTTGCATTGCGGGATGGGCAGAGATCTATAGACGCAGACTCACGCCGTCCTTCCATTTATCCCCTGACGACGCACCGGTAACCCAACCGCTCAGCTGTTTTGGGCATTGATCAGCCGGGGTGGGGCTTCCCGATGCCCCCTGTACAGTCTGGGACTGTCTCCGAGACATGAACCTCCCATCCGGACAATAAACCTCCCTACTTTTATTTCTGACGTATATATACTCCTACTCCCATTATGCAGGGGACGACCCCCCAGCTCCCAAACGGAGCCTCCTCTGCGATATCACAGCCCCGTCTTGATGTCTGTCCAAGATGCAGAGGAATCAAAAGGCAGATCGAGCCAGGGGAGAGCTCCGCAACGCCCCGGCGCCAACGCTGATCAGAGGGGATTGCGCAGGACAACCCAGACTTATTTAGGAGAAGAAACCAGGCCATTCCGCTCCATATCCCCCTCTAAGACTGGAGATGGTTTTAACCATTCGATGGAATGTTGCAGAGTTTGTAACCCAGTAACACGGGGGGGGGGGATTCAAAGCCATTCCCGAGAAATGAACACTCGGGGTATTAGGATATACTGCCAAGTGTAGAACAAGGGGCTTATTTACTAAACGCCCAGTTTCAGTGACTCGCCAACCCCACGGCGTATTACGAACGCCCAATCCCAGTGAGTTTCTTCTAACGGGGCCTACATATTGCAGCCAATCAGAGGCGAGAAAGCGCTTCCCGTTGAAGTCGCAAATATTTGTGATAATCTCTTTAGGTGAGCTTTTAAGTTTTGATGGCGTTCCTGTTAAAACAATGCAATGGTACGGTCCAGGAAGCGGCCTACAACTTCCTGTTTGGAATTCCAGTCTTTGCGGAGCGATCGCGGGAATGCACGCATAAATTGCACGGAATACACGGCATACGCCCAGAAGTAGATGTGATGTCATAGCTAGAAATATAAACGTAAACAGAACAATAATACTAATAATGGTAATTTCTAGATGCAATAATGGTTTTATTTAATATGCGACAGTCCCCATTTAATGCGGGCGCAGTCTACTGGTAACTCTCCAGATATGGCTGAACTACAACTCCCATGGTTCTCAGTCGAATATCGGCAGCAATGATAATATATTAATGAAAACTACCATTAGTCTGAAACAAATGGCATTGGAAACAATGTTACAAAAGTCATAAAAAATGAATGCCAAACCACAACATTAGTGGCTTTTAATCCAAAACAAAACAAAAAACCCTAAAATACTACTTTATTAAATTAAAGACAGAGTCCGTGATTATCTGCGCGCAAAAGGGTGGTAGCTAAGCGGAAAAGACTCCCAGCAGACGTGGTAGAGGATAACGCAGCAGAATAATTTAAAATGTACGAGATGGGACGATCTCTCCTGAATTTAAAGACGAGAGCGAGGACCGATTGAGTGTCTACAGCAAGAAACACATACAGACTGGACGGGGGCCGAATGGGTCTGATCGGACATGAAATTCCGTGTAGGTTTAAGGACGCCATCGATTCGCATTTTGCAAGCAAGGCCTCTACGGGTCAGACCTCGCAAAAAAAACCCCGGATTTTCAAGGTAGGGTCTGTAAGCGAGATGTCACCGGTCCCCAGAAGGCGTTTCTTGCGGGTTGGAGTCAGAGAAGCTTTAGCGTGTCCTTGTAACCGGGGCGGCTCATTTTTCCTCAATGACATTCCTGCAGTTAACGCCCTGCTTCACCCACCCGATCTACAATGCAGCTGCAAACATGGCCGCGATCAACCGGTAACATTCATCACAATGAGGGATCACGTTAGATTGTAAGCTTGCGGGCCAAGCCCCCTTTCCCTGATGAATCGGGTTCGTCTAGTTTTCTCGGACCCTTATATATATATGCTCTGTGAGAACAAGGAAACGCATATAGCCGGATTGGGGTCATTTTTTCAATTTTGCATTTTTTTTTTGCAAAAAAACTTCTGAAACCGCAAAAGTTATTGTCCTAATGAGTCCCAAAGAAACACAGCAGTGAAGGTGTTAATTCCCATCGCGGATTCTTGCCAATCCCTGCCTAACGAGATTAAAAATGCATGCAGCTCTAGCGACAGAAGCCACGCAAATGTAAATAGAGAGAAATTCGATCAGACGGACCCGTTTACACCGAAACACAATGGGACTGGGGACGCAGGAATCTAAAACCCCATCCCCCGCCGCGACCTCCACCTTTATCTATGAATTCCAGTTCCACTGTCAAAGGGGGGGGCCTCAAATGGTTAACACTCGATCTTTGCCTGGTAACGGTGATAATATTTCACATTTACCATCACCGGGGGCATGAAAATGGGGCAGAGGGACACCCACGAGAAATTAAAAGCCCATCAAAACACTATAGTGTTTTTTTTGCATTGCTCAGCACACAGAAAGGGTTAAACTAGCGAATCCCCATGACATCATATAAACTAATACTTCATCCGCAAAACAATGGCCTCACCGGGGCCCAGAAACAAAGACGCACAATGAAGCGTAATATATATCTATATATATATATTATATATATATATATATTATATATATATATATATCCAGGCTATACCATGGCACAGCCACATAATAGATTGTAAGCCCACAAGACCAGGTCCGCCTCCTTCTCTCCCAGTATGTCTTAATGTACGTTAATGCTGTCAAACTATTTAATGCTATTGTTCTTTATCACTGACCCCCTATTGTAATAGCGCCGCAGACACCCCATAAATAAGGTGTTGTGTAATCATACAAAATAGAAACAATGTATGTCACGCTAAGGACAAACACATATCTATGTATTGCTACATAAACACGCACAAGAGGGAATTGTGCGAATCCGTACACGAGACAA
Source organism: Spea multiplicata (assembly GCA_009364415.1). Taxonomy (NCBI): domain Eukaryota; kingdom Metazoa; phylum Chordata; class Amphibia; order Anura; family Pelobatidae; genus Spea; species Spea multiplicata. Next base: position 17,660 of record VKOC01006125.1, read on the forward strand.
CAACTGCCTGATACTTCAACGGTTAAAATAAAAAATGCAAAAAAATAAATAAAAGAAAAATGCAAGGAAAAAAATGCAAAAAAAATAAAAATCTCAATTACTAAAAATAATACAAATGATAGGAAGGTGGAACAAAATTCTAACTCTCTCTACATACATGAATTTATATCATATGAACAGAGGGTGAGGAAGCCCTCACATACACCCTGTATAGAAGGAATGTGTCAACGGCAGGTTATGAAAGAGTTAAATAAATGCAAAGCAGAGGAGGCCTATGGAGGGAGCAGACATTATGCATTGGGGTTTACGGTCTTTCACACATATAGTTTTTGGTGGAATTGATATAAATATGCAAATTTATGTTCCAATAAACCATTTATTCAAATTAAATTGTTTAAAACAGGGCAGTTAGTAAATCTATATACCCCCGTGTGGGGTAAATGCACCGGTCTGTGAGAATATATACCCATACGGTGCCTGCAACGGGCATTCCAGCATGTTAGATGGTATTATGGGGGCAGACGGGAGACAAGGGGTGCGGCCTCACCGGCTCTGAGGGGTAATACACTCCAACTTCCGCAGTCCAGCTCTCCAGATCTTCGTCTATGCGCGTCGCCAGTGCTTCGCCCTATATATACTCTGGGCCTACGGGGCTGACGTCATCCTCCGCAACCACTCCGGAAAAGAACGAAGATCAGAAGGGCGAGGAAAGAATGCAATCCGAAGTGCGGACACACCCACTTTCAGAAGGCCGGACTGCAGGCTTCGGTACGAAGGAAGCCGAGAGCGGCCGGAGATTGCCGAGGACGCTTGGAAGATGAAATGGTTGCAAATCCGCAAATAATGGCGGCGCTGAAGGGGGCGGCGCAAACCGAAAAAATGCTATTTATGTGTGCAGTGTCAAAGGGTCGGATAAAATAAAATGAAACAAAAAACCCAAAGTGTAACAGTTTATTTATTTAGTTTTATTTTATTTATGTATGCATTTTTTTTTCTAAAAATATATATATAATTTTTTTTGCACAACCCCCAGTATCAAAAATAAAATGTGTGTCAAAAATTAGGTTTCATGGCACATGGCTATCAAGCAAACCCAGAAAACAAAATGCATCATTCATAATAAACATCCAAAAATACAGCCTTGTCCTGGAAATAATAATCAAAATAATCCAAATCTGTGTTATCAGCTCAAATCGTTACCTGCGGCAGGAGCCATTTAGCGGACAATCCCCGCGCCGGCGACCCAATTCAGTAACAAAGCATTGCGGCAGAATATGATTAACCCTACAAAGAAATCTCTATACGACGGCTGCATAAGGTAAACATTTACTTTCCTACTAAACAATCGTTATTCTTCTAGCTGTTAACGCCTGATTTATCAAGCATCGAGATGAAGAATTTCAAATCAATTCAATGAACAAGATCACATTAACAATGGGCCCCAAAACGGATACAAGCCCCTGGGGTTTTTGTGCTGCCCAAAGATTACGTGACAATTTATTGTTCTCTCGGCCCCCCCACCCCCCCAAAAAAGGAATGAACTTCCGCTAAAGCCTTTATCTGCAGTCATCAAAACGTGGAGTCATAATGCAATAAACATAAAATTCAACAAAAAAGAGAATCCATTGAGCGGCCCGCCATGTAAATCGGCTGCCGAGAGTCCTAAAAGACTCGTAATTATATGCTTGGGAACCTCCAAACCTCAGGGTTTCTACAACCAGGGATCCGACGTACCTTGTTGATGCCACGCAGACCACGCAAGATAAGATGCGGGGGTCCACCGGAAAACGTCGTACTTGGATATATGGATTGTAAGAAGCGCTGCGTAAATTGTTGGCGCTTTATAAATAAAAGATAAAAAAAATAATAATAAATACACAGAGGACACCGACTACAGAACACAAACGAGTCCTTCAAACATGTGGCCATCAAGTGTGAAGGTTCCGGAGTTCCAAGGGACGGTTGTCACGATCCCTCTGAAGCCGTAAAGAGGACAAAAACACAATTTAGATCAATTCCCTGGGAATTTAAGTCAATCATTAACTTTTTAGTAGGTTCCGAAAATCTGCACTACTGGAAGAACATTAAGGAACTTTGATTTCTAGGTCAGCTGCATGTGAATGCTCTACAGCGGATAGTACTTTATACCTCATTAATAATAAACTGGAAATAGAATTTGAAACACGTCCAAAACGGTGTAACCGGAACTTCTTACATTAGAAGGTGATCTTAGATTTAAATCACGTATTAAAATTTAATTGGAAAGAAATAATGCAGAGAATTTCAAATTAGCTTATAGACAGGGTGCATAAAGCCAGAGAGATGGATTGTGCATAAACACGACGAATTACGTACGAAAGAGATTAAAGGGCCAAGCTGACCGACATATAAAGAACGCAACCACAAAATAAATAAGATTTTTTTTTTTTTTTTATAATTTTCAATAAAGATTTGAACAAATTTCATAGAGTGTTTGGGGAAAACACAATAGAAACCAAGTCTACAATGTGTAATGACAGCTCCATGATACACCAGCTCACAGCATCATATATATCTAAACAAATACATTATATCAACAAAAAAATGAAGCCACTTTACATTAAAATAAAAAAATAAAAGTTAAAAAAAGGGGAAAAATGAATCTAAAACTTTAGAATAAAGGTTCATGTTCTCCAAAAGGAAGGCTGTAAATATCCTTTGGGGAGTGGGATTTCTTTCCGCTTCAAAGCGTTCTGTAATGTAACAGAAAGAATATTGAGATATATAAACATTTGGCAAAAGTTAGCTGTATAAAAATGTGTTGTTTTTTTTAAAAAACATACTAGAGAAAAATCAAGCAATTAAAAACTAGACAAAAAAAATAAATGAAAATTAAAAATCAGAATGAATAACGGAATCAGTGCTTAGTCTTCTCTGTGCTTAGGGCAGGGGGTTATAAGCCAGAGAGCCTTCCGAGAGGTGAACCGAGTTATAACCACCAGCCCTGCACTTACTACCTTTATAAGGAACAGCAGCAAAATATACTATTCTGACAATTTATCAAAAAAAAAAACCACAAACCATAAACCTTCACAGATTACTTACCTCCAGGAACTGTCCGAGTCGGGCGACTGAACCCATTTCACCCGTGCTGGTTATGCTCTCGATCCTATGGAAGCCAGAAGGAAAACACGATATTGGTTATGAGTATTTAAAGGTGGTGCGTTACGGAAAATAGAATACTTTGTACAATTTTCATCTTGTTCAGCGCTGCATTATAAAAGTGTAATAATAATAACAAGGAATAATAAGATTTTGTTTCTTATTGTTCCGTTATCCAAACATCAGATCCTTTCTACTATGTGCCCGGTGCACTTCCTCTGCTTACAGATTTCTAGAAAAGCTTATTGGAACCCTTTCCCCGTATTCCATCGTTGGCAGACGGGGTGGATAAACCACCATAAAGCCCCCAAAGATTAGAGCACGCCTAGAGAGGTAGCCTTGAATACTAGCGTTAAAATAAGTACAGAAAGTAAACAGAGAAAAATAGCTTTTGGAGATACAGACACTGATGTAACGAGAGGTAAAATAAAGCGAGAATGAGAGAGACCCTGAAAGGCGACTCACTTCGGGAAATACTCTTCATGAATGAGAAGCATGAGCTTCCAAAATTGACTTTTGTATTGCTTCATTAATGCCGTTTGCCACAAACCTATAAAAAAATAATAATAATAATAATGATAATAAAGATATCTAATCATTTATTTATGGAAAGACATTTTTTGAGCAGGCATCAATACATAAAAAAACCTTTGATCAGGTAAGTTATGTTTGTGTTTATGAAATATTTTATGGACTTTAATCTATACACAAGAATTAAGTAGAAGGTAAAGGTTTATTTTTATTGTTTTCAGATTATAATATATATATATAATGTAAAAAAAAAATATATATAATATATATATATATACACATACACACACACATATATATCATTTTGGGAATGATGAAAAAGATCTCTTCATACCTCCAAGAAGTCATAAAGAAGAGTTGCAGTGACATCAGAGAGCGGCTCCACATTAAGTACCTGTGCCAACCAGCGCCAGCCATGATTCAGCCCATGTGGATGCGGCTAGGGGCAAAATATAACAACGTATGGATGCTTTACACGCTTATCAGACTGAATGAATCATAAGGAATAGCTGACAAATTAAAATACTCAGCGCTCCTACACATACCGTTGCTTGTTTGGAGCCGTATGGCCACCGTAGCTGAATGATTGCAGCATAGAGGCGGATCATTCCCGACATGCGTTTTAGGAAGCTATCCTGCGGCTCTACCTGGGAATCTTCAACTTTGTATCCGAGCATCCTATGGGAACAACACATAAGAAGGGGTTAAATATTGGAAATTATCCTGATCACTAGTATTATACTAGTATCAAAACTAAAGAGTTTAAATACGGATGCTCTGTAACTAAATAGGAGCAACTTAAGATTATACAAGATACCTCCGGTAGTCTTCCAGGGGTGTTCCTTCTTTGAAACCGGGGTAAAATGGCACAGCATACGGGCACTTCTTATGTAGGTGAGCGAGGAAAAGCTCTCCCACCCGGGGGTGCCGCTCCCATATGCCAGAAGCCACCACGGCAATGGGAAAAGCAGTCTCCTGTTGAGAAGCTACCTGCCTCTCTCCTTGTTGCTGGAATTTTAGAAGACGAGTTAGATTTTTGAATTGCGCAATAGACAGTGGGAAAGACTGTCCTAATGGGGCAGCCCCTTTACTAATACAGAATCTGTTTAAAAATCGAATTCCTGGTCGGGAAATTGCACATTAGAGATTGGCTTTACGCTGTAGAGAGTGCTCAACGTGTAGGACCTTTTCCAGAAATGGCATGATGACCTCGGTCTCATCCGACTAACCACTAGGGGTATCCATAAACAAGTAGTGTATGGGGAACTTAATGGGGGGGACACAGATCTTTCCCAACCAATGACATTGTTCCGTGAAATACAATGTTACAAGCCAGAAGCGTGGCTACAAATCCTAGTCCTGAACTGGCCCCTGATACTTCTTATCTTTGAAGACCCGCGAGTTCCATTCTTTTTCTACCAAGTGAGTGAAAAAACCACTTTACTTCTTCAACTAAAGAAAAAGCTATTTTTTTTTATGATCTTGCCAGAAACTCATCAGTTAAGCAAATCGCAGGCTGATCTTAGACCGTGAATTGCTTACTTACCACAAACGTCTCCGCCAACTTATAACATACAAAGTCCAGCCCCTGCGGATGTTGGGATATGGAGATGGAACAACCTCCAGACACAACCTGCTTTCCCAGAAGGAAGTTATTGATCTTATCGAATATCTCCCTTAATAGAGAACCTGAATGGGGATTTAAAACTAGCATTAAAAACACACAGATTTTCGTAATTTTTTTTTTATCATGGGCTACTTTAAGGAATGTTTTAAAGTCTTAAAACTTAGACTAATCAACTAACCAGCTGGAAAAGCATATTAGTAACCCTTCATCTCACCCGATATTGTTGAAATTTGGTTGACCGGGACAGTAACACCTTTCTGGAGGTCAGCTTTGATTTTCTTTGTCTGTTGGGGCAGAGAGCAATGTTAGGTGGGCTTCATATGAAGAACTACTGTATATTGACAAGTGGTGTGCGTGTGTAAATATACCTGGGGGTCTTTGCAGGTGTTCAGTTGACTAAATGCTTGCAGGCACTGATCACAGACACTCTGCAGATGTTGGTACTTCTGCATTGTACTACGAGCGGCTTTTTGCTGGAGTCCTGAGTCAAGAGAAACAGTTGCATTTAGATATTTCAACATTACTACATTCATTTATCAAAACCAATTAGTGTAAATGCTTTGGCGATAGAAACCTAGCACCCGCCATCAGATCAGACCCATTCAACCCATCTAGCCTGCCGGTTTCTCCGGCTGTAAAGACCTTAATTAGTCGTTGGTCTCGTCTTAGGTTCAGGAGCCTATGCCGCGCGTCTTTTATTTAGAGAAAAGGTTCAATAACTTAATAGTGAAGAATAATCATACAAATTCTGAGAAGAGGACATTGAGATGGTTGCTCCCGTACAAATATGGTGACTGTGTATTATAATTGTTAAACAAAAGTACATAGTTTGCTGTAGTATACAGAATTGTAAAATATAGGATTTGGTAAAAGTGGCAGATCTGCTTCAAGAGATTCCATCTCGCAATTGAATTGATTCCACTTAAGGTTTCGCAGTGGTATTAAACATAGCAGGCGACCAAAGCCTGCTTTCATGACACATTTTATTCAACGTTTCAATAACTTATTTCCCATATAATTTAGAGACAGACCGTCATTTTTCTGTCCCTTTTCCTGCGCAGTCGATGGTGGTGGTGCTTTTGCTTGCTGCTGCTGCTGCTGCTTTTCAGCTTCAGCTTTCTGCCTCTCTCTAGCGGCTGCCTCCTCAGCTTTCCTTCTCTCTTCAGCCGCCGCTGCCGCTTCCCTCTGCGAGTTGCTGAGCATCACCTTCATCTCCTGTATGGATTGCTCCCCCAGGCTCACATCTTCTGGGCTGGGGAACTCACCCTGCAGAGAGCAAGTGCAATTTGCAATGGTTCATGTCACTGTCAATTTGTGTGTCACATGACAATTATCCATTTCTGGAAACTTATGATTGAGGCAAAATTTAAAGTATTGACATTAGGGCTGCAACTAACGATTATTTTAATAATCGATTAGTTGGCCGATTATTTTTTCGATTAATCGATTAATCGGATAAAAAAATGAATATAAATTTTTCATTTATTTAAAATAATTTAATAAACAAATGATGTTAAATACAAACAGCAGAATAAAAAAAACTTTGATAAAATACATTTCTTGTCTTTATTTCCCAACCAGCCCCCCAATTTATGCACATTTGAGCCCAGGCTTGCCCCGCTGCCTCCCAGACATGCCATGCTGCCCCCCCCACATATGCCACTCCACGCTGCCTCCCACATATGCCATGCCACCTCCCACATATGCCACGCCATGCTGCCTCCCACATCTGCCACGCCACGCTGCCTCCC
>VKOC01006126.1:0-33494 GCA_009364415.1 Spea multiplicata
GAAAGGTCCCAATGTCCATAGAAAGGTCCCAATGTCCAGGTGAAGGTCCCAATGTCCAGGGGAAGGTCCCAGTGTCCATGGAAAGGTCCCAATGTCCATAGAAAGGTCCCAATGTCCAGGGAAAGGTCCCAATGTCCAGTGGAAGGTCCCAATTAGGCTGGACGTGGCATCTGACAAACATTATAGTCTGCAAAAAAAAAAAAAGAAACAGCACAATATCCTAGAAAATGTATTTCTTAATCCTATTATTATCTGAAAAAAGGGGTAGTAGTAGCTGGATGATAGCATTACCCCATCGTGTTTCCTCTACGATGACTACAGAGTTAATTATGAAATGTTTAAATTTCCCATACACTCCTTTCCTCCAACAAACCGTCCTTCATACGTTCCGTCTGTTGTGGACAGCACAGGACATGTACCTCATAGGGAGGATCCTGCTGTTCGGCATTTTTAAAGGTAAGTTTTTACACACATTTTTGCCGTCAATATTTACTCTTCATTAATGTAGAGGAAAAAAGAGTTGAAAAGATGGCCATTTGTATTGAGAACCTGCATTTCTTGTTACCTAAAGTTCTACACGCAATGATGATTCCGGTGGGTCATACCAACGACACAACATATGTACGCACTGGGACACACAGTAACGTCCTTCATCTCCTTCTGGTTTGGGGAATATTAATTGAAAGCTCTCTTTACAGGTTGTTTTCTCCGGGCGGTAGGTGATCGCCATGTTTTCTCCTTGCCGGGGAAGATGACCGCGGTGAAGGATTCTTGCGTTGTGATCCCTTGCGAGTATTCCAGCGTAAATTCCGAAGATGAAGTAATCTGGTATCAATACGGACCACCAAATCACACCGAGATCTACAATAGCCGGAATCCGCGCAAGGTGCACAAGTCATTCCAAGGACGCACTGCTTTGGTGGGGAATTTGGCCAAAGGAAACTGCTCCTTGAAAATTGAGAAGATTGCCTTGTCAGACAGCAATATGTACTTCCCTTGGATTAGTTCTGGGAAGGACACCAACTCTTCGGGTTTCCCAAATACCAATATTTTTATCCAAGTATTGAGTAAGTATTAAACCTTACAATGTCCATCAACCACTTTTTAATGCTCCTTACTGGGCGGACGATCATGGAATACAATGTAAGGTTAAAGTTTCAAGACATCAGAGGACCCTTCTTTAAAAGTCTAGTTTGGGATATTAAATGGATACCAAAAAGGTTATCAACAACAATCGGCTCCATCCTCTGGGGTTCCCACACAGTGTCCATAACAAACGTTCAACATGCGCTATTACTTTACTGTAATTTGTACAGGTAGCATGTTGAATGTAAGGAATCCATATTGTATCAAGGCAATTGGTGATCTAAACTGGATACCATAAGGCAAATCCAACAAGTACAACATTAAACTGCTTAAATTTGACTTGTTATGCTTGTGGTTTCTCGTTGACCTTTATACCGTAATATTCTCTGCAGCTAAGGCTCAAGGAGAGGTGAAACTTACTCCTAAACAGGTGACCGAAGGAGATACTATTTCGATTACCTGTTCGGTCAAACATACATGTCCTTCAAGTCCTCCAACGTTCAAGTGGGACGTAAATGGTAACATAAGAAGAAAGCATGAAGCCTTGACAAATGGAGAATGGAGGGCCTCTTCGGTGCTAGCCTACTCTCCTACATCCAAAGACGACGGGAGAAGTTTCACCTGCACTACTGGACCTTACAAAAATACATTTAAATCCGCCATGCTGATGGTAATGTGTAAGTAATTGAAGAAACTCTGGTTGTAGCTTACTAAAAATGAAAGGCTTCGTAGGTTGGGTCGTCAGCTGAAACGCTACTCTTGCCTGCTGATGACCCAACCGACAAACTCTTCCCACCTAACGTAAGCCCGTCCTCTACAGATTAATCTGATAACCAACCCATTGTTTGAATGTTCTTTTAGATGCCCCCAAAATGGCCGCTGTCAACGCCAGCCACGAAAATGGTCAAGTAGAGCACGGGGAGGACGTAACTCTTGAATGCCTTAGCACCAGTAACCCCCCAGTACTGTGGTACACGTGGTACAAGGACAACCAGTTGATTATGAATCTCACAGATCCAAATCTTGTTGTAGAGGGAATGTCAGAGGCAAAATCTGGGTTTTATCATTGCGAGGCGTCTAATGACCTTGGAAAAGCGGAATCGGAGCCCGTGTCTATAAACTGTGCGTATTGTCATTGTTTCCATTGAGTGGTCTCCAGTCGGTTGTTGAATTTTAAAGCCAGTGACCATGGTTTGATGCCTTCAAAACTCTACCAGGTCAATTATAATTCTACTTTTCCATTCAAAATGTAACAATAAGATGGTATGACACTCCAGTAAAGTGACATCAGTAATGGTTGTTTTCCATGTCATCAAAAAGATAGGAGACAGGGGTAACTGCCCTGATACCGCAAACAAAAATATTCTTCTTATTATTAGTTATTTATTAACATACATTAAATATTTTAAGGTCCTAACCAATGAAGATTATTGTTATAGTTCCCCATTTAAGCTTCAGGTTATTGTAAAACTGTGTTGGGTATAAGACTCATCTAGGTGACCAATGCATGGATTCCATGGATGGCAACTTGTCTTCTGCTCTTCCCTCTTTCAGGTGTTGGCTGTCCATCTGTGCTTCCCTTCATCTTGGGAGGCGTTATTGGAGCCACCGTCCTTATCTCTGCGGTGATTGCAACCACTATCATGATACGGTAATTATACAACTGCCTCTATAAACGCATGCCGTAAATTGCATTTTATTTAAAGCTCTAAGATTACTGGATGTTATGGGATGACCATCACGCCATCTTACCGCGGTAGAATGATTTCACTCTGACGTTGTTAGGATTTGTTTATTGAAAGTTCCGGATAATGCAAGCATGGAACCCAGTGGTCACGACCATCAGTTGCGTAGTGGCTTCTAGTGGCAGGCAATGTGGCCTGTTCTGGAGTCCTATAAAGCTCCTAGATTGGTTATCTTGTTCTGATGTTGGTCCAACTGTAGATTAATTAGTCAGCGCTCACTTATTGGTATGTTAGATCTAAGTTAGAGATTATTAATCATTTTCCCCAATATAATGATTGGTTCACACTTGGTGGAAGAGAGCAAGTAGACGGGAGCACAGAACTTAGCATACGAGCAAAGCTACCTTGTCCTTTGAAGCCTTTGAAGGCACAGGTTCCCACAAATATATTACTAGTATCCGTTATTGGATGGGGAGGCCATGCTTCGAGCTGCTTGCCGATCCTTCTTTCCCTCATTTACCTGCCACCAAGCCAAGTTCAGCCCAGCATCAAGATTGAGGATCCTCATAAGATCCGTCTGTCATGCCGCCGGCTTTCAAGAGGTTGTCCTTCGCTGGAGGTGGTCATCAATGAACAATGCGTCATACTCTGAGCATTATAAAACTATAAACACTAATAATAACGATATGGGGTTTTTTTTTTCCAGGAAGAAGTCAAAAAATACCAGCCCTCCAGTTAACGAAGATAAATCACACAAAAGCTGTTCTAACGTGTACATGAACGTACAGGTCAGTGATATGGCCGTAAAGTCCCTTAAAATGGTCCTATTTCTAGGGAGGTCACTTCTGAGGTCAATCGTCTGCCTAAAAGCCAGTAGTTATGGGCGAAGCCATTGTTAGGAATTAAAAAAAGAAAGAGAGAACCTAAATATTATATTATACACTTTCAGTTTTCAGGTAACTCAGTGTCGTTGGAGAACCCGTACACCACGCTCCAGAATCACTCCAGATGTCCTGACTACGATGAGATTCAGGTAACTTCCCCATTGGAATCCCTTTGGTTTTAGGGTATGGGTATCCAAGTTTGGCCCTCATGTTTTCCATATATATATATAGAGATCATTGAATATAGATTTTTTTTTTCTAATGATACGCCTCGTTATAATGTGCTGTATTCTGTAGAACATCAACAATGGCCGAGGGTCATTAAGCCACTATTTATTTATTTATTTTTTTAACATTAAAACCGTGGATGCTGCCTTATGATTTGTGTTTATTCCCCCGCGATTTATAGTTAAAGAAATCTGGCGAGAGTCCGGCGTTACAAACGAGTCCAGAATACGAAGAAATCTTCCCGAATCAAGCATCGAGCGTCTGTGGGGCAGAATACAACCTCAGCGCCTGGAATTTCAGCAAATAAAGAACGTCTATTGCAGGGATGACAACTATTTGGGTCGGAAAAAGAAGAAATATATATATCAGAAAAAAATCATTGGACTATAAAGAAATTTTCTAGTTATCTGCAAAATGAATTTATCACTCACAATAAAATATAGCATTTTTCTCATTCTAACGCATAAAATGATATTATGTAAATGTTGCACTTTAGAACTTGTAGGAATAAGTATGTTTTTTCATTTTTTATCATTATATACAGGATTTTACAGCTTTTTTATTGCATTGATACAATGTATTCAGGTAAAACATTCTATATTTTATGCATTTGGAATTAATGATTATCCAAAAAAATTGTTCAATTGAGGCCTTTCTAAAAAACAATAAAAATAATAAAAATAATAAATTTTTAAAAAGGCTAAAAATAAAAATGTTCCCAGGTGTCACGTTTCTCTCGTGGTTTGGAGAAAATCGGTCAGAAACGGGCAATGCTTTAGATTCTCCACAAGGTGGCAAATTCACCAAATTAGCCTAAAGTACAAAGCGAAGCAGATTTTCAGTTATCCAGCAGAGGCAAAAACGTTTACCCATAAAGAGAGACTCCCGGATTTCACGTGTTTGCGTATTATACATAATACATACGTGGCAGGCCAAGGAACATGGCAGCAGGCCGGTATTGGCCATTTGGCACACTGGGTAAACAGCAAGTAGACCGGTGGCCCACAGCGGCACAGATCTGCTGCAGCGTGTGACCGGCGGCTGGATATGACCACCAGCGCGCCATTAAATAAATATAATTCCTCAATGTATTTTGCGTGTGATGGAAGACGATGCCATCTGATACCAGAAGATACAATGTAAAATTTCTAAAATAATATAATATAATAAAAAATTAAACTAACAATAATTGAAACAAAAAAAAATTGCATTACTGAACATTGATTTTTTTTGGGTATCTCCCAAATTTTACACACATGGTTATGATAAAATAAACTGGTGCAAGGACTGACCTATAAAATATTGCCATGGCAACCAATGGAGATTTTCATACCATACTTTTTAAAAAAATAATTTTTACCCCCCAATTTATGAAAAAAATAGCATGATAATTTAAAATATTATTTTCCCTTTTTTAGGAATGAATATATATGTACCTGGTTTGCACTGTAAGACAAAACGGGCTGTAAAAAGCGAGTTTTAGTGATTTTTGCACTTCTGGGGATAATTTCCCCAGAAGAAATCATCTTTTTGAAACCGCATAACAGGAAGTAAATGAATTTTGATTCTTGTAAACGCTACAGAACGATGCACTTCGGTTCATTCAGACATAAAAATAACGACCATCTGCTGTTATGCAAATCTCAAAAAATACCAGATTTTCTTTAAAATACATATATATGACGACGAGCAGTACTTTTTTCTATATAGGACTGGTTCTCTTGCACATAAAACTACAATTTTTGGGTTTTTTTTAATAATTCTGATTGTGATGTCCTCTTGAGGACAAATACATTTTGACATCATCATCATTTTCAGAACTTCTCTGAATTCCCCATTGGGTATTTTTTTTTTACAGAGTACTTACGTATGTCACAAAAGATCCTCAATTTTACTTTATAAAATTAGTATTAAAAATTCAGAAAATTTTATTTTCCTTCTTTTTGGCTTTCACTAAAAAAAAAAAAATTGCCAAAAAAACCTTTTTGTGATGGAAATACCCCGACTCAGACCGGCAATAAAAGTATAATTCTGAAAAGTAAATTGGGTTAAACAATAACTTTTTGAAGCATAGAATTGATTTTCAATTCATTTAATTATGATCTGTAGAATTTTTTTAAGCAAAGCGGAAGTGACTCGGGCAGGAAAGCTCAAGAGAGGAGGGCAAAGGAAAGAGCGTTCTGTCTTCAGTTAAGAATAAGTTCTGCTGCCAAGTGGAAGGAAGAGGGATCCTATTTATCAAGAACCTCTGAAAAAAATTCGACATAGACTAGAATTAAGGTAAGAAATTCAAGTATATTCGTGCTAAAAAAATTCGAAAATTTTCTAAATTTGGTCATATTAATAGATTTCTTTCTCTCGTTTTATGTCGCGAAAATTTCTATTCAAAAGATTAACTTATTTATTTTATTTTTTTTTCATTTTATTTATGTTTGAGATGTTTAAAGCTGGTCGAACTAGGGGGTTTGTCCATCTTTTTAATAAAAATGGCGTATGACCTTTGTTTGGTTTTATATTCAACGGTATTCCTCAGATGATTAATGATAAAAAAAGTTATTGTGTGATTGTGCGTTGTGCTGAGTGGTGACCGCTGAATGGTTTTCCGCGGATATTGACTGGGAGGTCGAGGATGCCACAGGGTGGAGATATCCGGGAGAAAGATTTCTATTATTTTTTCTCTGTGTTTTTTTGTTATTGGCTAATTTGGTTTGTAATTATATTCATTTACTTGAAGACACTTAATCTAGTAAAAACATATTTCCTAAAATGATAACAATTTCACCTTTTACGGGAGCCAACATGATTATTAATTCTGGACAAATTAGGCAAAACTAAATTAGCTGCATACGTTACATGGTAAAGGACTTGCTTTTAGCCTAAATTCATAAATAAGATACCTATCCGCTTCTTTTGATGTGGGTTTGCCCAGCGAGGGTCTAGTGTATGTGGTTTCAGCCACCGTTGCAAACTGTCCTATTGGCCAAGAACTTTAAAATTCCTTTGCTTTACAGTAAAAAAGGTAATAGTTCATTTTTTTGAATGTAGTCTGATTTGTAGGGAACTTTAGTGAAACTGAAATGAAGGTATTCTTGAAAACAGAAAACGAGGTCTCGGCAGATGATGCTTGCAGGTTCTGTACGGCAGATGTGAGGAACAAACACTTCTTCCAAGCTGATCTAGAACCCTCAGGCTTCTCTGAAGACCATGTAAAGTTCTAAGAGTCCCTCAAGTCCTTCTAAAGCAGTAAAAACGGTTTCTAGGTGGGACGTCTCCCCCTACCACCAAGGTGACTTCTCGATAAGATCTCTCCGTCATTGATTAGAATCGGGTGAAAAGGTGTGATTTTGTTCAATGAAGCGTTTCCCCAAAAATTGTATGTTTTTGCCTATTTACAAAATATCTGTGTTTGTTGATTCAATATAAAAAAAAAACTTCCCATTTTGTAATTTAGGATGATGGATAAAATCCTGTATAAGTGCTTGGCGGTCACTGGACTGTTTCTTCTTTCCAATGGTAAGAACATTTATGGATAGATAGATAGATAGATAGATAGATAGATAGATAGATAGATAGATAGATAGATAATATATTGAGTTACATTCATTTATGACATTTAAAAAGACTAATTGAACAAAAAGATTTTCCAACAGATGCTTAATAGTGTTATCAGCCCATGTAGATCTCAATGGGCCAATGGCTTAGAGATAGGAGAGACATCAGTGATGGTGGGGTGGATGTGGTGGAAATCAAACCATGGTCTCCTGCCATTTTTTATTTCTTGGGTTGGTAAATCACTACCTGAGAATGACTCTGAGTCTATGGTGAAGCTCTTCTACCCTGAGTCTCCGGGTCAGTTTCTTCTTTTTTCAGGCGGGGGAGCCGCACATGCCTATGTCTACTCCTCTTTCGTGTTACGCCCACTACCCACCCACTAAGGGCTCTCTGGGGCTAGCCCAGCCCCCTAGGAAAGCTAGCCCCACCTCCCATGTGAAGCCACTGCCCTAGAAGAAGGAGCGCCCCGGGGAGCCACCTCTGGGAAGTTCCTAAAATATGTAATGTGTTCATGATGTCATTTAGCTTTTTTGTGTTCTTTTGTTTGCTTTTTGCAATCTAATTTTTCCAGGAAAAAAAAATGTTCTAAAATAATTTAATAATAATATTGTGTTCTGGAATGTAGTTATTTTGTTAAAAAAATCTATATATTAAATGCTCCGAAATAATGTAGCATATTATTTAATATAGTACCCTAGTGTTCATTTCTTTATGATGCATCTCAAAAGCATTTTATTAAACTGAAGTTGATTTTTATTTTTAAATGTTTTGCAGGATATCCACGTAGCGTGAAAGTAGAATTTCCAAAACGGATTACAGCCTGGAGAGACGCATGCGTCGTGGTACCGTGCCTTATCAATTCCCGTCAGATAGAAAAGTATATATGGTTCCAAAATCCAATCTATAATAACACCACTAAAGAGTACGAAGGAAAGGTCGTGTTTAACAGCTCACACGAGTCCTTTGGAAATCGAGTGCAGCGTTTGGAAGAAAAACTGGATAATTGCACAATTCTAATAAGAAATGTCCAAGATGAAGACACTGGGAGCTACGGATTGAGATTGTGGCTGCCAAATGAGAAGTGGATGGAAAGCAATCTTTCCATCTTGGTCTCTGGTACGTTGACTGTGAACCCCCCCCAGAAATGGAAGGTATCAAATGTGGTTGACGATTTATGTTTTTATTGTCAGCAAACCAAAGGATTCTAGAGGTTTAAGGACCCTATTGAGACTCCCAATAATCACCCGAACCTATGTTTTGGGTTTTTTTTACCCCACTATCATCCCATACTCAACCATCCCACCATATATATATACATACTCTACATATACAACCTATATTGTATTATAGATTATTAAACAATAAAAATGGCAAGAATAATTTTAGCCCATTGGTTTTGGAGGACTCAAGGATATATGATAAATCATTTTTGAAGTTTCTCTTTTTTTCATAGATACCGGACCTGATTTTAAAATAGAACAAAAGGATGTCCGACTAAAAGAGAACCAACAAGTCACATTGGTTTGCTCTGTCAATTATTACTGCCCAGAGTACCAGGTCAACTTATCTTGGACCGGAATCACGGATAAGGATGCGAAAGCCGTCGTAAGTGTGGATACTAAAAATCTGCAGACCACGAACAAGTTGACTTTTAAGCCATCATGGAAGAACCATAACCAAACAATACAGTGCATTCTGAGCAGGCCAAGTTCAGAAGCGGAAAGTCGAAACATCACTCTGAACGTTGAGTGTAAGTTAACAGTTTGATAAAGCGAAAGAACTTCAGTGAACCATAGTATTCATTGGAGGGAACATTGGGCAAAATGGGGGTTGGTTTGGGAAGAAGTCCCATTGTGAAGAAGAGGAAATCGTTAGAGAAACACCAGAGTTTTACGATTTAAGCTTAAGTAAAATAATGTTGGATTTGGTTAGAATAACTCATAAACTGGGGCCGTGTATTACATCATGGCATAGTTATTGAAAACCACCTTTTCTGCCATTGCTCCGCCACCGACGCCACTCTGAGTAAAGGACATTATTTAGCTGATGTTGTTGGTGGAAAGGTTACAATCAAACAGTCAATGTTAATAACAAAAAAATAAATGACACAAAAATAAGTGTGTTTTTTTTCTTTTCAGATGCTCCAGAAGGCGTTCACATTTGGCCTTACAATTCTCCATTAGTAATTAAGAAACCTGAAAAGGTAACTCTAGAATGTAGGGTGAATAGCAGTAATCCACCCGTTAAATACTTTAGGTGGTATGACACGACCGACAAATATGAAACACCAATAGTGGCCAGAGAGAAGACTTTTACCATCGACCGAGCCGGGAACTTCAAGTGTGAGGCTACAAATGATGTCAGCAAATCTATGTCAAAAGCCATATCTGTTATTGTGCAATGTAAGTAAACAAACTCTAAAAATATAATGATATCACATAGTGTAATGAGAGGGAAGCCATTTTGAATCAAACGAATGCACCTTAGAAAAGCTTTTGGCTTTCATGGAGCTTTCGAACTACCCAAAGGCAGATGGAAAACAGTAATAACAATGTCGGTGTTTTTTTAAAAAAAACTAAAAAAAAGGGTTTTACCTTCTCTGGAAGAACCCATTCAAAGGTCTGCTTCCTCTCTTTTAAAACATGTTGGGGGCTTTATAGAGTAGTTTTATTAGGGCTCGATGTATCTGGTGGTGAACTCAGCATGGGGTTCACCACCAGATACATCCAGCCCAAGTGAAGCCATTCATCCCAACTACATCAACTACAGCTTTTATCATATTCACTTGAACACAAGGTTTCCACCAATATGGTCCTTTTTTGCCCCACACAACAGGCTTTCTAGCTGTGCTCCTTCAACATTGATGTTCAATATATCTCTTAAGTAGACCTATCACGAACAAAAGCCATCAGGCATTTTAATAGGTTCTGAATTACTAAAATATGTCTCTGTAACTCTACAGTTCCCCCAGAATCCGTAAAAATTATAAAACCACCTTGGAGCATAAAGGAAGGAGACCGTGTTATTTTAGAATGCTCTGCTAAGGCAAGTCCTGATCCAACCAAATACGTCTGGTACAAGAACGAGAAACGGGATTCTGATCACACCGCCAAGAATTATAATTTCGAATGGATAACAGAAGATCACGCGGGATCCTATCAGTGTGAGGTTTACAATGCACTCGGGCACAGCAAATCCGAATCCTTACATTTGGATGTCAAATGTGAGTATCTTCTTGGATCTTGGACCAAGATCAAGGTCAATAGATGGAGTGAAGTAGGAAAAATAAAGAGAGATGATATGGAAGAAGAGGATGGGGACTTGGTAAAGGGGAATGATGAAAAAATGAGGAGAATAAAGGAATTAAGGAGAGAAACATTGGGGGATGAAAACTGGTGTTGGTCTGATTTTGGTCTCCCCAACACTGTCCAAAACAAGAAGCTAACAAGCCCCCTTTAACCAAACGTATTAAGAATATTGGATGAAGGATTAATACCGATGATTTATAATATCATAACGATAATTATTTTTTCTAGATAAACCAAAAAACCCCGAAGTAATACTTGATCCGGAGGGGACTTCATTCACTGAGGGGCAGATAGTTACGTTTCTCTGCCTTACGAACAGAAGCAACCCTCCAGTATTAAAAACGGAATGGCGCAAGAATGAAAAGGTCATCGATATATCTAAACCGCGGAAGCTAGCACCGAAGGATTCTGGGAGTTACAAATGTAGTGTTGAAAACGAAGTAGGTTCCACAGTCTCAAAAAGTATACCCATAACGGTCCTTTGTAAGTATTTTTCAATAATTACTGGGAAAACCCATAATCAGATTGTTTTTATCGGTATCACAGCCTCCATATATATAGTTATTTGGGGAAATGACCTTGAAAATATATATAAAATATATAAAAAATTTTGAGCACTGCTGCCATTTTTTTTATTCTGTGAATAATATGTATTTAAATGGTCTTCCCCTATATAAAAATAGTATTTTAAAAAAGAGGAAGCAGACTCGTGCATCGTGATAATTTAACAGTAAAGATATATATATAACATATTAATATATATATATAAAATAAAAAAATCACAAAAAGTTTAAAAAAATTCTTTCTATGGCAACAACCTATCACATGACAATTATGTGTTCCTAGTTAAATTAATATTTTTTCCCCCTTTATACAGACCGTCCAAATCAAGTCACAGCTGAAATTGTAAATGGCGGCAAAATAAAGGAAGGTGAAAAGATTTCATTGAAATGCACAGCGAGCGCGAGCGAGCCTAAAGTCAGCGGCTACGCGTGGTACAAGGACGGGGACCTGTATCCACAAACCGGCCAGGCCATCGAATTCCAAAGCATAAAGTGGACGGACTCTGGAGATTACGCCTGCGAAGCGCGGCACGTCGTAGGAAATGTGAAATCACAGACTGTGAACGTTAATGTTCAGTGTAAGTGAAGAAGCTCTACGGAGAGGTATAACATAAGATGCCCAAAGAAACCTCCAAGGAGGTCCCATTTCATGTGACAGATGGAAATATTATCACATTTCATCGTAGATATGGAAGAGCTTTCAGGTGGAATGGTAGCTCCTCAACTCTCAAGTCTTTGTAGGAAGCTCCATGGAAGCTCCATGGCTCATGCTTGGTCCAGACAACTCAACTCAAATCAGTTTGAGGAATAAAACAGTGCCAAGTATTTAAAAAGAATATTTTTGGCCTTCTAGCCAACGATGGAAAGACTCTTTTTTTTATGTTGATTTTAATTTCCCTGACATGTTGTCCTCTCCCTCGGTTTATTTATAGATGCTCCGCGTCAAGTGGCCATTTCAGTAGACCCTTCGCAATGGGTGACGGAAAACTCACACGTGGCCATGACATGTGATGCGAAGGCCAATCCAGGCCGCCCAATGACCTATGAATGGTATCGCAACAATGTTTCGCTGGGAATGTACAGTGCCGTAGCCACACTCTCAATCATTAAAATACAGACGGCTGAAGAAGGACATTATTATTGCACAGCGAAAAACCAGGTTGGGATTGGGCGGTCGAACACTGTTTATCTACGTGTTTCATGTAAGTATGTTCTAGATCAGCTGGCCAACCTGGGGTTCTAGAGCAGGCGTTATTATTAGAATATTCTGTATATTTTTGTTGGTTTAAAAACACAGGTGATGTAGGTGGAAATAACACATAATTTAAAGCAGAAGTATATAATCAATAAGAAAGCCCGAGACTTTACATTCAGTGACTTTTTATTGTTTCTACGGGGAACTAAAGGATTTGGGTTTTGTTTGTTTTTTTTCAAAATCCGTCCATGTCCTTAGATCAAAGCCTCTGGTGTTGGTAGTCTTTAGATTATATGTGTTTTTGTCTTTCAGATAGTGCCTTTACCATAGGCAAGTACACATCAACAGGTCTTGGGGTACTTCTTGCCATCATTTTATTGGTTTTGGCCATCCGGTTTAAAATTTGGTAAGTTGTACAGTTGAGTGGAGATACAATTGCACCCTATTATGCCCTTTACTTACAGAAGGAGAATGGTGTGCCCAGGGCCAGACTGGGAATAACTCAGCAGCCCTGGCACTTTAAGGCCAGCGGCTGCCAAATGATATATGTGCCGTATCAAGCTAAGGGCCACCCAAAACAGGACCCACTCAGCTGCTAGAGTGGCAGTATGGGTACATACGCGACCCTATCGGCCTCCAGCCCACCAGGCATTTGTCCTGTGTTCCAGATTGCCTGTCTGGGCCTGGGTGTGCCAAACCACAAAATACTACCGATTCTTAAATACTGAATTATAATAATCATATTTATCATTTTATTTGCTCTTTTTTTTTTAGGAGGAAGCTACAAAGGAATCCAACAGACGACATAAGTGATTCCTCCTTCTTTGTACTGAAAAAGGTAAATATAAATAATATATCTGTAGGCGAAAAATGGAAATGGCGGCATCACTTGGTGGCAGAGATTTCCCAGTCTCATTCTTAATAACCTCTTCTCCTTCGCAGTCGCACAATGAGTTACTGGATGGTGGGGTTAGACAAAGTCCATCTGCACATAGCTCTGTAGAACATCTGGACTACTCCACCATACTATTTCGAGCTTCAAATGAAAGAGAAACCCAAGGACCCTGGTTTGTATTCCTGCAGCTCTGTTGGGTTTAGTAGCGGTAGCCATCATGGGCTATCAGCAGGAATCTGGGTAGTATTATCTGAAATAATGTACATTCTTGCCCCGGTTGTCTTTAGGAAAGGAAGAAACTCTCAAGATCCTGGAGTTATCTACAGTGTGGTGAAGAAGCCACATGGAGAAGTAAGTTTCCAGGTGGTACCGACCTATTGTATGAAGTTCAAATGTACCTGAGGGAATTTAACGGAAAACTACAACCCGGGGTCAAAAAGAAAACAGCTCGATAAAAATCTTTTTTAATCTGATACGAGGAATAAAAACATTTGGTGAGGGTTCCACTCAAAATGTAAGGCTTAAGCTTGGACAAGACCAAGAAATGAGTATGAATAACCTGCTTCTTTACAAACAACAAATATCTTTAAGGAAATATAAATTTAATGAAAAATGACTGCCGTGTAGATTTATTAATTTGGAACCTTTACCAAATTTCCATTCACAGATGCATGAGTACGAGAACGTTAATTCAGCAAACAACGACCAGGAAGAGATACATTATTCGACAATCGTCAACCGGCCAAAAGAGGGGACAGTGCGTCACAATGATTTGTCTGTTGAATATGCTACTCTCAAGCGTTGAGCCCAAACTATGCTATTTCATGGGCATTAACGCAAGCAAATTCTTACACTTGTTAATAATATTAACCCTTCGTGCTGATGCGTAGATTCTTCAGAGAATTCTGGTAACCAAGCAAAATCAGTCTTAGGCAATGGATGGACCATAACCCCAACTTCTGATACTTGGAGATCTGGAAGTTGAAGTCCATCAATGATCTGAGAGATGTAGTTAATCATTAGTTTTCTCATCTTATAGTCTAATAGAAGCCAAACCACTTGGGCACCAAGAAGTAGGTGCCAAGTCAGTGGCACTGTTGACCATTCCTCTGTATTACGTTATATTGTGTCATTGTATATGTGTTGTATATATGTCCAAATGCAAGCTTATGACTTGTGTAGATGGCCCTGGTGGAATACCCGGCCCTAGGACAGAATATGTCTTCCCATTCTATAACAAGCCTGACTAAATATAAGCCTTATGGAACCCTAGACTTGGGGGCCTCAGGGACAGACCTCTCCTAGTAGACACCGCCAAGCACATCATTTTTAACAGGTGACACATGGGCCACAGTCTAATTTCCAACTCGGCTCAGAGTTGAGTTAGCCAAACGCCTGTGACCACATCCTATTGTTGTATTAACCTGATCATTATGATGTTTTTCATGAATGTAAAATATAACTACATGTGACTTTTCATTAACAAAAATAAACATTTAAAAAAAAAACCCCTTCAAAATATAAATATTGAGATAAATATTAAAAAAAATTAATAAAGGACATTGAAACAGAAGTTCACTATTTATGAAAGACATCGATCCCGAACATTGAGATGCATTTTGTTGAGTGTCCCATGTGCAACAATCTCAATGGTTCTACGTTGATAAATATAATGCTTTGCATTTGCCAATGTATATGAATGAGTCAATTCACAAAGGGTTAAGTCAACAGAAGAAATTTCAAACGAGGGTATTTTTTAATGTGTTTGAAGGACCATATTGCTGAAAGACCCAGTGGGGTCACTTAAATGATTTGGGAAGCTTACAACACCCAATGTCCGCCCCAAATTGTCCCCAATGTCTTAACTACACCCACTTTTGATATCAGCACTTTTTATTAGCCCTTTTACGTTTTCTAAATGTATCGACATTTTCTTACATAGAACGCATAGCTTATGGAAATGCGGAATATTTAATCTCGAAATGTTTTTATGTAAAGCTGGCTCCCGGACACATCTTCTAAGGAAGCAGACTGGTCTAAAATATAAATGAAGACGTGGATTTATGCCTCTAGTATTCTATAAACTGCAAAGATGACATGAATTTTAATTTACTATGAAGGTTAATTCTGAACTGAGGCTGTAAATAATCTTCTGAATTTGCGAGGTCTCGTCCTTTGGACTTAATAATTGAGTTTGTACCGAACTACCAACAAAAACGACATCAGAGCAATGTTTTCTTTTTAATGTCGGAATCAAACAATGTGAAAAGGAATCATATCGTTAAGTCGATTTCTAGTTTGTAACACATACAATGTTAGAGATTTACAATAAGTAATAAAAAAAGAAAACCTCTTAAATTCTTAAGTATATTTAACCTAAAAACACCATAAAAGGTGAGTCTCTCTCTGTATCATCCTGTTATATCTTTCCAATCAAGGCTCTCAATATAAAAGATAATAATGTCAGTAAATGGTTAAATAAAGCCTTTATTAATACAAAATAATAAAACTATTACTACTATTAAAAATTATAAAACAAACTGCTCATTATTAAAGGAACAGCCCAGTCCTACATACATATGGGGGTCCTTTCTTCACCGATTCCAATGCTTTTTACTGCCTGTAAATCGGTGCAGGCATTCCTTAATTATTGGAGGTAGAAAATTAGACTTCTATCTCATTAAGCTCCGCCCCCCGCTGCCCCTATTGAGACTAGGAAGCATACGTAGGTACGCTTCCTGCACATGCTCAGTAGCACTTGCATTAAAGTCAAAGGCTGCTGTTAGTATATGTGTTGTGTATAAGGTCACAGACAAGGAGGGCAGACCTTGTTCATTAACCTTTCAGAAACCACGGTTACACCATGGAGGCATTTTCGGCCGAGCCTTTCCTGCGAGTTATTGCTTTATGGCCAGGCGGTCGTTGCTATCTCGTTGCTCGGTCCCGAAATAGCTAATGGTGACATAATAGCAGCGGAAATTATGAGGAACGGTATCAAAGTCCTTGTCAAACGTGTAGGATTTTGTCAGACTTCCCACCTATAATGACACACGTGTTATCGTCCATGTTTTATGATCATCCATGAACACTAAATAAAGAATGTATGGAAAGATGGTATCTACTTTCATACCGTATAGGGTACGCTCTAGTGTGTTCATAGTCATGATTTTCTTCATAGAAACTACAAAGTCACCTTAGTATTGCTTGCAACTCTTTTTTCCCCTTGTTTGCTCTGATAGGAATCACTGTGTCTTGTGTTATTGTTGGCCGATGTCTTCTGAGATTGGGCGGGTTGCTTATAGAAAGATAATGATATCCTTTAAATATTTTTAAGGAAAATTCCCTTAAAGGAACCTAGTTCAAGATCTTCATGAGAGGCTTCTGACAAGGAAATGAGAGATATGGCTTCTGATGACGGGCCCCATTCCTTCCGGCATTCACCAACATCTCTTAAGGCAGTGGTGGGCTGGCAAAGTGGATAAAGGACCGTTTCCACGTAGGCCGATGACATCTTAAGGTTTCGGGCTACTTCCAGAGACCCCAGAGACCTTTTTTGGTGGGATTCCATTATAGCGATTTCATGTTTTACTATTAAACCTCTAGAGGAAGAAAAACCACAAAGAGAGAGAACAAAGCTCTTGTGGGGACTTTGCGGAAAGAAGTAGGACAAAGAGAAGAAGGACACACACTCATCCGCGATCGGCATTGTCGGCATTGTGTTGCATCTTTGGAGCACAAGCACGAGCCACTCCATGGTTTCCATAGCAGCTGCGCCTCGTTCTATGCCCCGTCCTTCAATATTTGGCTAGAGACGGTTTAGCGGACACTTTAAAGGCTTCATACGTGATCCTGAGTGCCGCGTGTTAATGTTCCCTCGTTTTAACGCTCTCTCCGTTTCTGTTTTTCTCCGTGGCGTAGACTGTTTTTCATGCGATAAAGAAAATATTTAATGCTTATCAATTCGTCGTCCGATCCCCAGACATATTTAACCTTTCGAGTGGCCGAAAAAGCGCGTGCAATGTTGGTCTGCTGCCCTCTGCACGTTTTGCCGAGACCTAGAGGAGGTTAATGCTGCATCACAGTCAATTCTGGATTTATTGCTTTATGGATCCGCCGTTAGCGTTGACTTATTCAGAGGGCCCGCTGAAGAAATCATTACTGAAGATCAGCAATCTTTCTGGACCATTTCCCATCCATTTAGAACAACAAAATACGGGATGTATTGGCTCTGCTCCATGTGTTCAACGCTCAGCTTATAGCCGTCTGCGAAAAGCATGAGATCCTTTATTCCTCGTTGAGCGCGTTAAGTGGTTTGATCGTTCTATCAAGTCGATGGGGTGTTGAAACTTCCAGAACCCTCTGACGGGTCTTTGTTGAAGGACACCGAGCCGCATCCTTTCCAAGAATTTTGGCGTATCGCTTTTAATTATCCTTACAAAAGAAAGATGTCTCCAGCTACCTGTTCGGTGACCGATATTGGATGCCTCTAAAATGTTCGTGGTTAACCTGTCACTGGCGATTTACGTCATAACAATTATTTTAGGTCTACCATCTAATATTATGGTGCTCTATATTTTCTTCAAGAAGGCTCGGAGAAGGTTGACTCCCAACCTTATCTACATGATAAACCTTTGCGTCTCCGACTTGCTGTTCATAATGGTTTTACCCATTAAGATAATTGAGACTTTTTTGTCTGCCTGGACCCTTCCTGCCATCCTCTGCCCGTTGTTCAACTTCTTCCACTTCAGCACCATTTACGCCAGTGCCTGCTTCCTGACGGCGGTGAGTGTTGGCCGGTACTTGAGTGCCGCTTTTCCTATAAAATACAAGATTTATAAGAAGCCCAAATACTCCTTCATTATCTGCATTACTTTGTGGGCCATCGTCATCCTTCACGTCGCCTTCGTGTTTTTGATCGAGACCACGCAACATGGGAGCCTGGAATTTTTTCTCAGGCACCACGACCACAAGATGACCTGCTATGGCAATTTCACGGCCGAACAGTTGAATCTGATCGTGCCGGTAAGACTTGAGATGTCCGTTGTCTTGTTCTTCTTACCGCTATCTCTCACCACCTTCTGTTATGTGTCTTGCATCAGAATCTTCATGAGATCCTACATGCACGTCAGGCACAAAAAAAGGGCTATCCGTGTTGCTGTCACCACGTTGACCGTCTTCATCGTGTGCTTCGGCCCGTACAACATTTCACACGTGGTGGGATATATAAATCACGAAAGCGTCTCGTGGAGAGACGAGGCTCTCTTGACCAGCACTTGCAATGCTTTCTTGGACCCACTTATCTTCTACTTCTTATCTTACCCTATGGACCGGGGCTTCTACCAGCTGTGGAAAACACTGAAATTCAAGTACAGCATTTCCAAAAGGAAACTTTCCTCTGTGTTCATGAAGGTTCCGAGGGACGATTCCAAAGTGGGTATAAGAACTATTTCAGCAACTGTGTGAACAAAGCAAAAGGCAACAGCCAATGCCGTAAATATTGCCCTAAAATATAATAACAATACATACAATTATTAGATTTATTTAGAACATCTCCACTGCCATACGGCATTAAATGACTTGAAATTAGCAAAAAAAAAACGCTGCAAAAAATATTGTATATATATGTAATTTTTTAACAGTAATTTTTTATTGCTTTTGCTTATTTCTTAATTTAAATTTTAATAATGGTTTAAAAATACGCAATATCATTATTATGTACTCAATTTCTAGACACAGTTCAGTTAATGAGATGTAGGATCTACGCAAATCGAAAAAAGTTCATTTTATTGTATTTTATTATTTTGTGACTTTATTTGCACTATGAGAGGCATCGTCGTAAGATGTAATAAATCCAAAATGTCTCTAGTTCTCAAAAGACGCTCATGTATTAAATTGAGGTTAGGAACGATAAGAGACATTTGAGTAAATATTTTGCTTCGATATTTGGCAGCCGCTGGAAAAAAATCATTAATATAAATTTTCAAAACACACAGAAACTCGATATGGAGACAGCACAGTAATGATTCGTACGGATTCCTGTCTGTTTAATGAAATGTGCTAAATTCAATGTAAATTTCTAACATTTTTTTTATTTCATTTTAACTCTTTAATCGATTAATAGCTAATATCAGCACAATCTGAATATTTACTATTTAAATCTTGATATTTGTCTACGGTGTTTTTGAAATATAAGATTATTTTTAAATTAATTTTGCTGTTGTTTCTTGATTTTTTTTCTTTTGTTTTTATTTAATATCACTTATTTTACATTGGATAGGAGATTGGATGTGTTTATTGTTATTTTGGCTGCCTTCTTTCACGATGATTTTAGCTCATATAAAATGTTGATAATCCTACTAGCTCAGCCTATGATGGAGACACGACCCCGACAATGCTTAATGATGCCATAAAGATAACTAACGGCCCTAAATTTTAAGGCACTAAGGTAGTATTTCTGCCCCAACTCAAGCTCAAGGCCAGAGATAAAACCCAACTGGGTGGAAGCTGCTGAGGGTCCGCGTTAATGTAATCACTCAATCGAGTGCTCACGAAATGGAACACTCAATTTGCTCATCAAGAAACTATCACAAAATGAAGAAGCGTGTGTTCTATCACAAAATGAAGAAGCGTGGGAACTAGAAATGTCTAGTTCTGCAGCCCACTACTGACCACAGCTTTTGATCTGGGAATGAAGTAGATTCCACCAAAATATTTCCTAAAGTCTCATCCTAGGGGACGTTCTACCAAGTAGAACACAGTTAGGACACAAGGCCTACTTTCAGCTGCATTGAAGAAAGGAGATCTGATTCTAATTCCCTGTGCTGATTTATGTTCAAGACAAGAGTTTTCCACCGCAGAGGCAACGAGGAATTCCCGTCAAAGGGATTTAATGAGGTTTGTGTTAAGACGATGAGTCAACCAAGTGAGGAAGCAGATCGCATGATACATTTTACATGCTACTTTCTTCTGCAAAAGAAGCAAACGGGATTCTTTATACTTCGGAAGCTTTTAAATTCACGGAGGCAGAAAGGTACCGAGTTGTCTGACTCAGCTTGGGCTCGGCCCCTGCCCGTAATAAGTAGAATTCTATTCCACCGTATGAATTTCTCCACCTTATGGATGACTGGCGGAGCAATTGCTTAATGGCGGGTGTCTAATTTGTTTTGCCAAAGCAGTGGAAAAGCTATAAATTGAGACGGGAGTTAGAGGGGAAGCAATCGCGGGTATTTAAAGAGCAAAGTCCCTTTATTGTCTTTCATTTAGGCAAATAAAAGGTAACGATATCTGACAAGTACACAATGTTTTCCTTTCGCCGCACTCCGAGATGTGTAAAGTGTTGCTATTCCACATGAATTGCGTGTAATATTTATGTAATTATCTGGAAATTGAGCGTCTAAAAGAAATTAAAGGGATAGCGGCACTTTTTTCAGGGATTGGCGCGGCAAATTTGCCCCAGACTGGCCGACCGCCGGCCGACATTGCTCCATAAATACCCGATATGCAGCTCCAGGGGGTAGTATAAAAATGGCAATTAATGTTGCTTTTAATACCCGATTTTATAAACACAACTGAATGAGAATGAACTGAATGGGTTATAAAAAAAAGATGAGACCTCCGAGATTCGGAAAGCTCTTGGGATTCTATATGGGTTTTTTTTTCCCCCTGGTTTTCTTCGACTCCTTAACACGGCTGCGTTTACGAAAGGGGCAAAGTCTATGATATAATTTGTTTAATTATGAGAAGAGTCGGTCCTGTCGGCAGGAAAAACTATAAATCAGCTTCATTCGCTAATATTATCGTTCCAATGTGTTTGTCTTCTTATCACCGGAAAGAAAGACGCTTCCGTGTTTTTACAGGAGCCTCCATCAACGTTACGGTTCATCGTTGTTTGATTTAAAAAAACATAATTAAACCTTTTATTATTTATTATTTGTTTAAATCACAAATAAAGGAAAATAGTAATACGAAATTATATTATTATTATATATATATGCCATGTCACGGCTTTGTGTCTGCAACGTTGATATCCCAGCCTCTCAGTGATTGCAGCCCTGTGTGCTACCTCGGCTTGGTCTCCCCAACGACCGCCTTTTCCAGGGACGCCCATTTGCCCGGTACACCCCCTGCCATCATTGTAATGGCCTTCGGCAGCGTTTCTAAATATTCCTTACGGTAGAAACCACATGCCCTCGCTAAAAACAACATAATTCCAGCTACCACCAAAAAAAAAATACTTAGATGACACTAGGTTCTCCAAAGACCATCGGAACTGGACTGACTATATCGATCTGGAACCTTTAAAACATCCTGAATAACATACATTAACATAGAATCCTTAAACCCTCAATAACAACATAGAAACATCTGGAACCCTTAAACCATCCTGAATAGCATATATTAACCTAGAACCCTTGGACCCTCCTAAATAACATACAATGATCCAGAACCCTTAAACCTTCATGAATAACATACATTGATCTGGAACCCCCGAAACCATGCTGAATAGCACTCATTAAGCTTGAACCCACCTAAATAACATACAATGACCCAGAACCCTTAAACCTTCATGAATGAATAACATACACCAATCTGGAACCCTTTAACAATCCCTAATCACATACATAGATCTAGAACCCTTAAACCCTCCTACTACTACTACTGATTTGGATACTTTGTTACCAATAACCAATATAAATTAGTTTATGTATTCCTCAATTAAGCCAACACATTATTATTATTTATTGTTTTATTATTATTTATAATGATTTTTCACAAACATAATATTTTAGAAACAATAGCCTTTCAACCTCAATGGGTTAAAAAAAATTGTGCTTATTGTTGGTGCCTTAGAGCCGACAAAGCTTTTTTTTTTTACGGCGGGGACATAAAAAAAATCATTAAAAAATCATGAAAAGATGAGAAACTTTCCACTACAAGTGGAAATCATTTTCAAATCCAACCATATTTTTATTTGTTTGTAGAGAGTTTTTTTATTTTTTTTTTAGTAACATTAAATAGAATCTTTGTCTCTAAGATTTATTTTGCGGTCAGAGTCAAGTAACATCGAGACTTCACTCTCCTGCCGGTTTCTGAGAAAATATTTTTTACGAGAAAGCTAGAAATTATTGCAATTAATGAAGATTTAAATAATCCGTTAATTCCACTTTCAAAGGTAAGCTTTTTTTGTTTTATTCTATATATTTTGTAGCGCAGAACTGCATATTTTAATACTTTTAAAACCTTTAGAGTAACATTGTGAATTACTTATATTTAGCCCAGTAAATCTCATAAATTTAAAATTGTTCAAATAAAAATTTTTTGTATCATATATAACTATTAATTTATTTTTTCAAAACATAGTTTAGAGATTTTGTAATTATTAATTATTAATTATTGTAATTATTATTTATATATATTTTTTACCAAATTATGCATATAAGTTTCAAGATCAATGAAACTGATGCAGATAAAACCATTTGTTTCAGAGTAAAAATATAAGACTGAAATTTGATGTCTCGGAATGTCCATAATTGACCCTTCACTAAAATTTTTTTATTGGAAATAAGAATTTGTTTTTAACTCTTGAAATAGCTCGAAAAGTTCAAGGTTCCGGCAAATTCCATTATTTTGAAGTTAAAATAAGCGCCATTAGCTTCTATTTTTCTTCTCGAAAAATGTATTTTCATTAATTTTATTTCATGTTCACAGCTCTTCTAGGAATGGATGCCAACATACAGACTCCATTAATTTTGTTTGTCTATATAGTAACCTTCGTGACTGGTGTGCCCTCCAACCTCCTGGCGTTTTATACGTTCCTGGTGAAGGTCCGGCAGAAACCCAACCCGGTAGGAATTTTCCTCCTCAATCTCACCATCTCCGACTTGTCACTCCTCTTCTTCCTGCCTTTCAAGATGGCGGAGGCTGCGTCGGGGATGCACTGGCCCATGCCCTATTTTCTCTGTCCCATAGTGGTCATGGTATATTTCTGTAGCATTTACATAAGTATACTGCTTCTAACGGCGGTGAGCGTGGAGCGATATCTTGGAGTGGCTTACCCGATGAGGTACAAGGTTTACCGAAAACCAGTCTATGCCATCTGGACTTGCGTTTTCATTTGGTTCTTCAGTGGCCTCCAGGGAAGCGTCTCCTTCATCGTCTTGAAATTCTTGCCAAGTAACGAGAGCAGCCAGGGCAAATGTTACGAAAAGTTCTCAGAGAAACAACTAAAAATTCTAATGCCATTCAGGCTGGAAGGTAGCCTGGTATTATTCTTCATTCCTTACCTCATCACGGTCTTCTGCTACGTTAACTGCATCAGGTTGTTAATGTCCATGCCAAAGATCAGGGGAAAGAAAAAGTACCGAGCTATAGGGTTGGCGGTTGCCACCCTCTGTAATTTTACCATATGCTTCGCACCCTATAACATTTCTCATATCGTTGGTTTTATTCAGAATAAGAGTCCAAGGTGGAGAGTGTACGCTCTACTACTTAGCACGCTCAACGCCTGCCTCGACCCCATAATCTTTTATTATTCATCTACAGCTGTTCAGAGAGCTTTCATGAAGAGCTTGACCACCATTAAAATGAAACTTTTTAAAGTGAATCCTACAAGTTTGCAACCTGAACAGAGTCAGCTCAGTGAGACACGAGCCACGTTGGACCTAGAAGGGACCTCGGTCTAAATTCTAAGAGTAGTCATCGTCGGAATTCTACGGCACTTGTCACAGAATACTCTTCACTATGCATAGAAATAAATATCATTAAATATAATAAATCGATAGGTAGAGATAGAAAAAAAATCATTATGATTATTTGTTTTATGTTCTAGTATCTCCATGTAGAACCATTTGATTCTCTAAGCAGACCTTGGACGTGTTCCAAGTTGATGGAACTTGGCCAAAAGTTATGACACATAGTACAAGGAAGCCACATACACTCAGTAAGGATATTGGATCCTTCCATAGGAATAATTAAACTTTCTACATGAATGTTATGGCACTCTATGTGCTTTTTCACCTTTTATAGGTATTATTCAATAAAATATGACTATGGTAAATGTATTTAAGGGCATTTAAAGCAAAATCTTTAACTTTAGACCTAAGAGAGTTTCAGAGGATGCTGTCATATTTTTTCCGATGTCTCTAATGCAAGAATGCTTGATTTTGTTTAAAGGAATATGTATTTTTTGGGCATGTTTTGTCGTGTGGATGTATGCAAAATGCCAATATCCCCTTAGAAATATGTTCAAATAAACTGAGCGTAAATGAATACTTGTTTTATTGTTTATTGAAAGTAAATAGAATATTAATCTAATTAAATAACTATAACTTCTCTATATTCTGATAACAAATTGGATTAGAAATGAATTAGGGATTAACATTAAAGAGGAATGAGATGGCCGTTATGCCTCCTCGTGTTTAGGTCTGCTAGGGGGCGCCATTGAGTTCTTTGGTTTCCAATAACAAAGCACTGAAAGCATTTTGTGGTTGCCATTGGGTTGTCGGGGACGCATTGACCAATTTCCATTCTTAGGGGTGAGGCTGATTTACATAATTCATACACCTGTCTATTTCCATAAAGATAATGGCGCCATTGTACGATAATTCATCACAGATGCCTGGCGCTGATGTTGTGCTGGTTTATAACTGCCTGATGAGAGAAATAGTAGACCGTGTTATCGTTGGATACGCGTAAAATGCGGCATAATCAAATCCATTATAAAACATGCAAAGTTTCTTTTTGTTTATAAGGAAATGCTTTGAATTTATAATAATGTTTATTAGCGGATGAATCTCGTATTGTTCTGTCGGATCAACAGGTTGGAAGAAATTATTTGATGCTAGGAAGCCAGTGGTCATTGGGCCCTTTTAATATCAGTGAAGCCCAAAGGGTTAAATTAATAATTTAGAATTAGTGCTTTTAGGTGGTCGTTTTGTGGTTGTATTAAATGAAGTAACTGAGGGCATCATGGTACAGTGCCCTATCTGGAGCCATCGCTCACTGTGATTGGTCCAAGGAAGCATGATGGGGGAGTGTGTGCCACCTCTGCCTCCTTACCTACAGATGTTTAGGCTCCAGTAACCCTGAGCGTCTCTTGTGGAATGAGGCCAAGACTAGCCACCGACGTTGTGGGTGGTCTCACTGACGTCGGTGGGCTTTCCTGCTGATGTTGTGGGTTGTCTTCTCTCCCACGACCCAAAGGATTCGGGTGTTGACCTGAAGAACCAGAACTTCTCCCCGAGTCTCCAGGCGAATCCCAGAGAGTTCCCAGGCATGCTTTCAGGTGAACCATGACCACCCCAGAACCCATCTTTGAAAAATACACAGAGCCAAAGCCCTAGAGCAGGGATCCCCAAACTCGGCCCTCCAGCTGCTGCAGGACTACATCTCCCATAATGCTCCTTCAGCTAAGGGGTTGGCTGAGGAGTATGGGAGATGTAGTCCTGCAGCAGCTGGAGGGCCGAGTTTGGAGATCCCTGCCCTAGAGCTTAAATTCTCAAAAATAACCCTACAGCTTATCAAAGGAGTGATGAGACATGAACCTAGGAATGCCCTTGTCTTCGAAAAGATAATCCAATAAACTCTTAAATCTATCCATATACTTCACAGTCAGTGCTTAGTAACGGGGTGGATTCCAGAACTTCACTGCCCTCACAAGGTCTCCATATCATTTTAACATGTATCTACTACTACAGCGAGACATTAAACAAGAAATTGAGTAATACTCTTCCACAAACACATAAGACCCCACAGTATAGTACCCTATATAGGACCCACAACTGCCCTGGCATATGAATGTTAGTATGGGGGCCCACCATGAATTTTCATAGTTTTTTAAAAATTATTTTTATGGTCCAGGAACCAACATTGATTTATTTCTAACCTGTTTATGTTAATACGTTGGGTCTTTTACTATTATTATTACTATTATTATTATTATTATCTTTTATAATTAGTTTTACCCCTGGCTTCTTGTAAACAACGCAAACACACAGAGATGTCGGTGTCACCTCCGTAAAGAAAAAAAAAACTAAACAAAACAAAAATGATCGGTTATATATTAGCCCTTTAATTAACTCTGTTTAACATACAAGAACATCATTAATCACCATGGCATGATCTCCCATACACCCAAAACATTAACACCCATCGTCATTTGAATAATAACTTCACATTATAGGTGGCTCTGGGCGTTGTTACAGAGCTCTGCAACCCCAGATAATAAATAAATATTAATAAATATTAATTATTATTAATTATTGGCCCATGGAGGTCAGAAATAATATTACGCCGGGTATTACCCATTGTTAGAAGGAGATTATGGTATGGTTATCGAGACGTCTATTGATCACGTTATCTTCTTGTTTAATATGTAAACTCCAGCCTTCTGTAAACTTAGAGAAGATGAGATAACCTTGCAGCAGACCATTTCGGAGTCATTCGTATATCTGGACACGCGCGGTACGTATGGGCTGCCATCTCCGCTGATGAACCCGGTCAAAGACATACCGAAGACGCAAGACCCTTCTTATCGCGCGGACGAAGGAAGGCAAGGAGATGTCTGTGGGATGCACAAAATATTAAAGGTCAGTATTAATTGTTTTCAGTGTTTTCTGCCAATTTTGTCCCATCTCAAATCAGCTTATTACCGGTACCATATGTTGTCAAAACATTAACTTGTGGATTATTATCTTTTTTTTTTCGTTGTTGATATTTTTATGTACTTTTATTTCACAAAACAGCTCATTGCTACTACCATATATCATAAAAATATAATTTGTGTTTTGTTTTTTCTTATTAATTTTGCTTGCATTTTTTTTTTCATTTTTAGTTGTTTTTTTAACTTACATATTTTATTGAATTTGAATTTTTTGTTTGTTTTCTGCTTTTTGTTTGTGGGGTTTTGTCGCTTGCATTTTAAATATGTTTTTTTTTTTTTATAAAAAAATAATTATATGAATACATAATTTGAGTCCTTTCTATATATCCTCCTAAAGATAATACGCTGACGCGTTTTATTCCTGTGTTCTGAACAATAAGAGTAAAATGTATTTCAAACATCAAAAATGAAAATAAAAGTTGTGAAAGTGGACAACATTAATTCTATGGAATCATCATATTATCAAGAAGTAATACCGAATGTGATTTTTTTTAAATCCAAAAAGTTCCAATTTCGTAACTTTCGATTTTTTTTTCTTTTGTTGTCCAGAAAGCATTAATTGTTTTGTGTTTCTATGACGATAGAGGTTAGAGAGACAGAATTAAATATTTTTGTCTAATACTGGAAAATACATAATGGCTAATTTTCCGTATTCTGTGAAAAATCGTTCTTGTGGTGGCGTTAATACCCCAAGGCGGGCAACACGCAGACACCGCAAATAGATTTAAGTCCATTTTTTCCACTGTTTTTCAAGAAAGTGATTGCTGAACATTCCTATTTGCTTTAGAAATCCAAAAAACACATTAGCAAGCGGTTTGAAAGTGTTATTTAAATTTAATATGGTTTCGAAAATCACAAATTGATTAAAAATGAAATTTTTGCCTTTAGAACTTTTGCCTTTTCTTTCCTCCCCCCCCCGATATTAATAAGAAAATATATTATCGATTTTAATAAGGAAAATATAATTCTGTCAATGTAAAGGTTTATGTAGTTAATTCATCTGTACAGAGAATCGGAAAAATAAAAGATGAAACCGCTTACTTTTATTAAAAAAAATAAAATATGGGCGTATCCGACAAATTTAAACATGGTGGAAAACTTGAAGGAGAAACAGAATCACAAAAATTGCTGGTGCCAATTATGTAAAATGCATTTTTAAGGTAATTAATACCTATGTCACAAATTATATGTTTAGTATTAGCATAAATCTGGTAATTATTAACCATAAAATAGAACGACAGCATAGACGTTTTTCTTCACTTTGAGGGTGGTGGATACATGGAACAAGCTTCCAGAAGAAGTTCTATTGGTTAACATGCTGGTATAAAGCTGTAAAAGTATAGATATCAGCCTTTCATGTCTTTATTTTGTCCAATTGTTGATCGGCAGGTGAAAATCCTCGCGTTATCCACACAATGAGAAGCGATTGATCCCAGTCATGACTTACTTTGCCGGAGCCGAGAAACTCTTCTTGGCTGTCTATATCTTCACGTTTATAACGGGGCTTCCGCTGAACATCTTGGCTCTGTGTACCCTCGTCAGGAAATGCAGTCAGAAGCTCGTTCCGGTGGACATCTTGCTTTTCAACTTGACCATCTCCGACCTGCTCCTTTTGTTCTTCCTTCCGTTCCGCATGGTGGAAGCTGCAAATGGAATGAGGTGGCTCCTGCCCTACATCTTCTGCCCCTTGTCAGCGTTCATGTATTTCAGCAGTATATATATCACGTCCCTCTTCCTTATGACTATCAGCGTGGAGAGATACTTGGCCGTTGCTTTTCCTATCAAATATAAGCTTCTGAGGAAGCCTATCTACTCCATAGTGGCAAGTATCGCCATCTGGGTGGCAGGCACGGCTCATTGTACCATCGTCTTCATTGTGGATCATTTTATGTCTAATAATGAAACAGTAGACAACACGGTTTGTTATGATAAGTTCTCACCGGCCCAACTTAAGGTCCTCCTTCCTTTTCGGTTAGAAATGTGTCTATTTCTCTACGCGGGACCGTTTGTCATCACTGTCTTCTGCTACGTCAACTTTGTCAAGATCATTTTATCCCAGCCTCGAATACAGAAGAAGAGGAAACAGAGAGCCGTTGGGTTGGCCGTAGCCACGTTGACCAATTTTGTAGTGTGCTTCTTACCGTATAATATTTCGCATGTGGTCGGCTTCATTCAGGGAGACAGCCCGGACTGGAGAGTCTACGCTTTGATGTTGAGCACGTTTAACGCAAGTCTGGATCCTGTCATTTTTTACTTCTCCTCCGGCTCGTTGAAGAAGATATTTTTACAGGGGCTGGTGCATGCGATAAAAAAGTTGCGTTTGGGAACCCAATGGACCCATATTTGTATTTCCAATTGCGAGAAAGAAACTGAGATTTCCAATATATCATCCTAAATTGATAAGTCTTCCTTAGGTAGATTAAAGTGTCTAATACCATGTTTTATATCAAACTGCTTGGAATAAAATTGCCCACT
Organism: Spea multiplicata; assembly: GCA_009364415.1. NCBI lineage: Eukaryota > Metazoa > Chordata > Amphibia > Anura > Pelobatidae > Spea > Spea multiplicata. The sequence goes on from VKOC01006126.1 coordinate 29,532, forward strand.
AAGAAGTGTTTTCAGCCAGTTGGGGGCCAGTAAGATAAGAACTAGAAGGTTCACACTAGAGAACGATAACTGAACATGAATAGAACTCCAAGGACAAAGAGCTTCTACAAAAGGGCATAGGCTATAGCTATGTCCTTTATGGTGACCCTTAAAAAGTCCACATATCTAGGCTACCTAGCCTGTCCTTTGTAAAATAATTACAATTAGAATTACAATTTCAGGTTTCTAATAGTAATTTCTTGATGCAATACATTAATTGCTACATTTCAACCCATATTTCGCAAGATATTTTTACTGTAATTAGTGTTGATGGGCACTAGAGGGCAGCAGAGGACCAGTATAAAAAAAATCTCCTGTCAGTCAAAACAGATGGTTTTCTAAGTTGATACATTGGAGGAAAAGGTTTAAAAGTCATTCAGATTGTTGTAAGGCGGAGTGGATGGGATAGTTGTCCAAGTTACTCGAAGAGAGATATACTATTTCATCAAGAAGTTGGATGATTAATTGGTGAGTACTTACTGGTAAAAGCTAAGGATCTTCTGAAAGTCAGATCTAACAGAGTGAGTTACTATATTTCGCCGGAATGTTATATTGAATCTTATCAAACTATCTCTTCAAGATCGTATTTTATATATATATTCAAGCCTTAACATGAGGTAAACCCAACGCGACAGACATTGAATCTCTAATCTGTGCAAATAAACGTTTGTTGTAATTTCACATTTTTTACCTGTGTGTTTTTTATGCACTTCGATCATTTTGGTGGATTTTCTTTTTATAGACGTTTAATAATAACAGGACATGCGCCTGCTGAGGACACTATCTCCTCACTTACATCAGACACTTTCAAAAAGATACCCTGGACCAAGGAGTCTTGTTATCAGAATGCTTGATTGAATTTGGGGTTTTTTTCTAAGGAGAGACAGAGAGAAGGAGATGGGGAGGGTGTAATGATGAATGATTACAAGAGAGAGAAAGAGAGAGAAGAAGAGAGAGTTGGAAATTGGAGTAGATGGATGCTAACGGAGAAAGGGATTGGCACAAAAGTGGTTTCAAACCTAAAATTGATGGGTCTGATCAATTTCAAAACAGAAGACAAGTTGTAAAAACACAAGTCTAAGAAGTCTAAGTCTAAGATGAACAAAGGGAAAAGAGAAAAGAACGATGGAAGGGAGGGAATCAGAGATTAAAATCAGGAGCTAATGACATCCATGCATCACTAGCGCTCCGTCCCTTCACCTGAAATCTCTTAATACGTTCATATAGTGGGACTTTTGCTGAAACATCTGATAGGACGGATAAATATAATATGATGACCTCTATAGTATAAACCCATGTGTCACAATCAGGCCCGCACCAGCCATCTGGAAAAAAAAACCCAACAGTGACCGGCTGCCCGACCGGTATAGCCCTGGTCACAAATACTATGCTTAATTATGTAGAGCAGTTTATGGCAGACTGGAGTGTTCGTTCTATAAGAAAAGGGTTATAAGAAACAAAAAGTCTGGCTCAGCACTTTTCTCCCTGTTACTGATGACTCCAATGGCCAAATTCCAGTAGAATCCAACTGGACGTCTGCCAGCCACCTACTCCAAACATCAAATATCTCAACTAGACAAACTAGTTTGTGTTCATTTCATGCTATAAAGATGAGAATTCTCCCGACAGAAGGAATGGAAGACTTTATGGTGAGTATGTTGTCATAATAAAGAATCTATAAATTATGGTTGAATTAGGGCTTTATTATGTAATTACGCATCATGTATTCGTATTGGGACACAGAGAAGGTCAATGGACGCTAAACACGCATGGGATAGACATACGGCTCCTGAATCTAAGACGAGACCAACGGCTGATTAAGGTTTGAGTCTTTATAGGAGGAAAAACGGGCAGACTAGACGGGGGCCGGAAGGGGGCCGATCTGCCGGAACATTCTAGATTTCTACACTCTGTCTGACTGTTCCTAGGTGATAGAAACCAATCTTTATGAAAGAGACTATAAAGCACCTATTTAGAGGGAGCCTAGAAATGTTCCAGCATGGTACACTGAAGTATAACCATGAAAAAAAATTACAAAATGTATACGAAAAGTTTTGTTATTAAATCAATTTTTATTTTTTTTGCAGAAGTCTAAAGGCACTTTTTTGAGAGTTCTTTAGAAAAAAAAAATATAGTTTTTTTTTAATTAATTTTTTTCTCTATCTGTGGCACAAGTTACATTGTTGCCGGTGAGAATGTGGTTGCCATAGCGACCCATCAATACACAGCAGTGGCTCGCCCCGCTGAGGTTGAATTTATTGGTTTCTGTGCGCTCCGAATAAATCATCCTATTTTTACTAATTAGTTCTTCACTTGAAAAGCAATGAATTCAAAGTTTTTTTAAAGAGTGTTAGACCTTCATGAAAACCCCCCCAAAAAAATCAGACATTTTTGTGAGAATCTGGGTTTAAATGCAGGAAAAAAAAAATAAAAAAAATATTTTTCTAAAAATATTTTAGATTTTTTTTCCTAAAATGATCCAATGATAAAATGGAAAAATAGAAAAAAAAAATGAGTGATCTTTTTCTTTACTAAAAAATAATATTTTTGCACCCGCCTACCTTTTTTTGCCTCTATAGTTTAGTATATAGTTAATCATCCAGCTTCTTCTATTGGGGTCCATGTTAGCTACATGGAACTAAACTTAAGACCTTGGCCATTAGCCAGCAGATCGGCCCTATTGGCCCATCTGGTCTGCTGTAAAGACTCAAACCTTAATCAGTCGTTGGTCTCGTCTTAGATTCAGGAGCCGTATGTCTATCCCATGCATGTTTAATACCCTCACTGTATTACCCTCTACCACCTCTGCTGAGAGGCAGAATAGAAGTCATGTCCCTACTTCAGAAGCCACCCACCATCCATTCAACACATTCATTTCTAATAACGAGTCAGATCGAGGTTGCATGTCAACTAATCCGGTGAGTTTATCCGCCGGTGCGAGAGTCCCTTACCGGTAAACGCCAATCCCAGTAGAGCGCCGGCTCGGTGATTTGCTGTCAGGAAGGTGCCGACGGCGTTGGCGGCCTATGGGAGTTCTCTTGGTACTCGCAAGCCGTTTAGGTTTTACATTTAATTAAGAGCTATGAGACCATTAAATCAACGGGTCAATACGGGCCACCGTGTAATTAGTGTTTAATACGTAGCCATGGCAACCAATTTCACTGAACTGTGAATCCCACGTCACCCGTAATCTACCTGTCCGCCGGACAAAGTCTGGAAAACACAAACAAAAAAAAAAAAGAAGAGTTTTCTAATCTAACTCTTTACGGCCCAGAAGGCTTTTGATTTCGCTCCGGCGCGGGAAGAGTTACCGGTCGGTTATTCCGTTAACCTGACATCTGGACGCTTGGTAAACATTTAAAAAATGGCCGTTTGGGCTTCGGGGCTGGAAAACAAAATGACTGAAATTAGATTAGATTTCAACCAGCCCACCGCATATTACGAGATAAATTGGAAGAGGGAGAGGATCTGTTTCTCCGTTGCGCTGTTCAGCGGTTAATCCCCAAAGAATAATCCTGTAGTCTGCACAACAAACGGAGACTTTGGCCGTCCTTCCGACAGAAGCTCGGCATTTCCAGTAGCAGACCCCCCCCCATTGTGTATCCATCCCGGGTGCATGATAAATGGCCTCGCACGTAATGATAAACATGAAAGCTTGGTTTGGACGAGGGTTCAGAATGTCGAGAGGCTGCGTTACAGACGGGCTGTTTGTGTATACAAAAATATGTTTGTAGTAGCAGCCTTTATCTCACTTTTTTGGACAATTTCCACCTTGAATGTTAATTAGAGAATGTTTTTACAACATGCCAAAAACGGGATCCAAAAAGAAGAAAAATGGATGGGAAGATAGATAGAGAGAGAGAGAGAGAGAGAGATAGAGAGATAGATAGATAGATAGATAGATAGATAGATATAGATATAGAT